>JAQGCY010000163.1:0-24959 GCA_034700645.1 Xenylla mediterranea | reverse complement strand
CGATTTTCCGATTCACGATTTTCCGTTTCACGATTTTCCGGTTCGCGATTTTTTTTTCGCGATTTTCCATGTACACGGTCCAGGAAGTAAAAGTAGGAAGAGAGAGATAGAGAAAGGAACCTTTTTATTTGGTTCCTTGTAGTAAAAGTTGACATTTTTATTTCTATAGATCTGCCTTGCTTTTACTATCCATCCAAAAAAAAAGTTGGAAACTCCCAATAGAATTCTTTAAATCCAAATTACCCTACAATCTCGCACATCTAGAGATTGGTAGAGCTCAGCTCGTATTTCCAAAATACTTATGTACAGTCGTATAATGTAGTATAATGGTTTTGCAGGTATCCGAGTGTTAAATTTGATAAACAAAATAATAGGAATGGAATTACATAGACTGACTCTGAGTACTAGAGGATTTTGTATGTATTTGTTGAAATTTAGTGGATTTGAAAAGGATCTTTGTCTAATGTTAAAGCTTAAGTTCAAATTCCAATTCGACTTTAAAATAAGATAAAAAGACAAAAGGATTCATATTGTAGTATTTGGATAGAAACAAAGTGACAAAATTAGACAGTCCATAAAACCAAGAGAAAGTCAACCATAAATACAAAGAAGACAAAGATGAAAAGTCATAGTTTGAAATTTTACTTTTCATTCATTTTCAGGTTCTGAACTAACCCCAATTAATTCAAATCAAGACCAATGTAATAAAACAGTTGGAATTTATGAAGAAGTCATAAGCCCACAACTTACACCAGAAAACTTTGGGAAACCAATGATATGTCACTATAGATTTCGTCCGTTCCGTACAAATCTTAAGGATTGGGTCCTTAGGATAAGATTTACAAAATTTAAAGTTGGAAAACTAATTAATGAGAGTCATTGTGAAAATGGATATATACAAGTAAGTACTAACTTTTTGTTTTTCTCCTAAAGTTTCTCTTTAAGCCAAAAAGAAAAGTCATAAAAACATCCTGTTTTTGTAGAAAAAGCTTGTTATTGCGGAAATTTTAATTAATTTTGGCCCGACCATAGTTGAATTAGATTGATAAAGGTGCAAGGGCTTATTTGCTAATCAAATCAATTTTCTTTTTAGTAACTGTAAAAGTTTGATTGCTCATGAAATCTTGATTGATTTTGTCTTTTTCCAAACTCTGTCGCTTGAGTTGTCAAATAAAAAGTGCTGAACCAAGCGACTGCGACTAAGCATAATTATTTCTGAATGCGAAGATTATAAATTTGATCCCATAAGCCTCTTGGGCCGGGTACATTATAGTTTTTGTGTACATTCAGTCGTTTACTAGGCAAAGTGCCTTTTTAACCATTAGGTGAAAGTGGATTGTTGTTGTTTAACGATCTTTTCTTTCTTTTCATTCAATTCAATACTATGATGATGATGAGATGGTTTGTTTAATTTCCTGTTATGTTTATCTCTCCTTTCTACGACTCACTCTTCCCACTTTTTAATTATTTTCAAGTACATGTACATGCATATACTTCCGTCTAGAGGTTTTATTTTTATAGGAAGGAATAGTCATAGACGGGTGTTTTGTTGATTTGAGTAGTTTGAGGAGAGAACTCTTGGATTAAAAAGTCAGATTTTTTAAAAAAGGAGTAAAAGTTCTTCTACTTGCAGAATTTAGACATATACGTTCAGCAATATTTTTTACCCTTAAGCTTGACAGCTTATAAAAGTTGGAATGGAATGGAATAGGTAGAAAATATACGAGATATAGAATATCCATGTCGATTTTAATAAGATTTTAGAGTCGCTTGCTTTTGCTCGCTCGCTCGTTGACATGTATATGGTGTTTTTTATATATATGTATGTATGCAGATCAATACAATTTCTTATCCTATTTGAACACGTCAAGTTTGGGTTGGAAAAAGGCATAGAAAAATTTAAATAATCTCTGAAGAAAAAAATGGAGTGTGACATGACAAGAGCTTGCTTGGGTACATGAAATAAGAAAGCATTTTTATGTCTATGTATGTTCATGTTGTTGTATGTATAAGAGAAAAAGTTAACTTTCAAAAAAATTCAGGTTTAACTTTCACGTACGTACGCGTATATGTACAAAGTACAACGCACGAGTAAATAACTAGAGTGGAAAAGTGAAAGTGACGAGTAGTAGAGTTGAGAACATTTAAATTTTCCCATTGGAGCATTTCAAATCAAGAAGAAGAAGACGGAACACGGAAGAGAGAGAGAAAAAATATAGTGAAAGTTGAGCTGATTAAACTGAAAAGGAAAACTGCTATGATATGGCTTGGTTAACACTATGTATGTAGGTGTAGAGACTTTTACATTTGGAAAAAGAAAATTGGAAAGTAAAAATTCATGTACTTTTTCTTTATATGAAAGTACACAAAGTCTATTTCCTCGCATTTTTAAAAGTTTTAAAATATTTCGAAAAGTCTTTACTATTTAAAATGTTTTTTTTTCTTCAAGTATTTTAAGAACATGCTTAGAATTTTTTTCTGCTCATTTTCATTCTTAAAATTATTCATAATATTGCGATTGCCTAGCTATTATCCACTTTTCTCTCAATATACAGAATCAGATTGCGATTCCTTGCTTCCTTGTAAGTCTATTTCAACAGAAGATAACAAAAATCTGGGAAAATTAGTATTGACAGCAGAAAGTACCCAGGTGAAAGTTGGTATATAAATTATTCAGGTACTCTTATTTCAAAAGGAATGAAAGGAATCTCAACTAAAAGCTTTCTGAACTCTACTCTATGTTTTTCCCAAGTACTTTTCTAATCTTTTCTTTTTTTGCGTGGGCCATACAAACAAAGTTTTTAAAGAAAAAGAAACTTACCATTGCATTAAACCAAACTGAAAAAGAGGATGAAGACATAAAATCTTTTATTACGCTTTACGCTTCCAGATCCAGAGATTAGATTTTACATTGTGTCCGACTGGGATATTCTATGAATTTATGAATCCATAATAATGCTTACTCGTTTTGTATCATGTGATGTACCCTGAAGCGCAAACAACAATATAATCCTACCTAACTATTATTAAAATAAAATAAGATCGTATTTTTTCCATAATGCAAACAGACGAAGTTTTACTATACAAATTCAGCATCTGATACTTGGTATCAGAAACTTTGCAAAGTTTACTCAAAGATAAGAAGGAGAGTGTGCATTCCTTATACTTATGTTATAGTAAACTCTTCAACTTTAATTAATTTAGATATGCACTTGAAATGTTTTATACTCAAGTATGTAGTAAAAGAGAAAGTTCTTTTGTCTTGTCTTTTCTCCTTAAAATCCCCGTGTGCTCTGTCTTTATTAAAAAATACCTAATGAACAGGCACACACAAGTAGGAGAAAGCTTTGCCAAAGTATATGTAATCAATAACAGAACCTGTCCTGTCATGCTCCACCAGTTTAGTTAGTGATAGAGATGCTTAGACAGAAATAATAGCGTTTTCTCCTCCACACTTTTTGTAGGTAGATCATGCAGAATAATTCTTGATTTAGTGTGTATTTTCCATGATGTAAAAATGAAACCGGCTTTATCTACATCATACCGCAAGTTAAAAAAAAACACGAAACTTTCACAGTGGTACTTTCTTAAAATTGAAACAATTTTTGAACAATGTAGTGAACTTTTGTTATACAAAAGAAACCACTATAGAATCAAGTTCCAAGTTCCAACCAAATCCTTATCCTTCTGTTCCAGTTTTGTAAATTGAAATTACATTACATTGTTTCTCTGAGGGTAATAAAATACAAAATATACGAGTTGTACATAAAAACATGTATGTGAAATTCAATTTAGAATCTAGATGATTGATCAGATCATCAGAATATAGACACAAATATACAAGGAAAAGTTTAGACAATATAGCAACTTACTATGCATATATAAAGGCCCGACCTGAGGGTAAAATCGGGGATGGTTTTTTCCTAAAAAATTGCAACTTTAGTTGGCTCTCAATATTATTAAAAGCATTAAGAATTGTAAATATCTTTGCTATGTTAAAATCAGTCAAGGCATTTGATAGATTTTTACAAATAAAGAGCAGAAATCAAACTTTTCAAAGTTGTGTCTGGGTCGGGTTAAACTCAGTAAAAGCTTTCACATTGGTCTTCGGACCCAAAAATTTCAATGTAATATATTCTAGAATGATAAATGACTTTGAAATGTAGACACAACATGGATTTACATGGATTTACAATTTACATTTTGAATAATAAAATTGTGTGTGTGTCTATGCATACCCATGACAAAACCCAAAATGCTCGACTTTCACTTTTACTTTAGTATTTGTATTCTTCCTTTTCTATTACAGATTATAGATGGTAATGGTAAAAGTGGCTTACTGAATCGTCGAGAGCCTGGAAAATTTTGTGGTGAAATTGAACAACCTCAAACTTTTATCTCTGAAACAAGTGTGGTTCGAGTTGTTTATATTGTTGATAATTTTACTGAACAATCATATTTCCGTTTTGATACAAGGGCTGAACAACAGTATGAAGTTTATTTAAGATATGGACAACATCCGGAATTGTATCCAAATCGGAGAGGAGAGGTGAGAAATATTTTATTTTTTCTGCGTAGGTTGGTGGGTGGTGATGGTGAAAGTCGGAAATATCGCTTCAAAATTTCTTCTCTCTACATAGATTGTTCCAAATACTTATTGTGAAAGAGTTTTCCGGAATTGTCGCATGCAAACTTGCTATGTACAATCTCCAGCATATCCAGGAATTTATCCAAGAAATCTTCATTGTAAATATTCTCTCAATACACAACTCCCATTTACAAAATTACATATTGAAAATGAAGAATTCAATGTTGATGGACAACGTTGTGAAAATCTAATGTTATGTCCAATGAAAACAATTGGATCCTACTGTCCATATGATTATATAAAAATTTATGATGGGAAGGATGAGCATAGTCCAGTAATTGGAACTTTTTGTGGAATGGGAAAATTTCCATATTCAATTACAGGAACTGGTAAGCTCAAATTAAACTATTACAAACTTTTGCGTTTAGGATTAGGAATACTTTGGTCCTTTGTTTCCACTTTTCCATGTACCACTGTCAAAAACAACTGCCACAACTACAGCCCAAGTTTACAATGTAGTTTTATGAAAGCCATTTTCTCCTTTTGTAATAATAATTTTCATAAATTGTACAGTATTGTATAGAAATTGAAAAGCGTTACGAAAGACTTAGACTTTAGAGGAAGAACGCGTATTTGGGTTATGAAACTTTTCGAAATAGGTTTATTATTATGAGCGCATTATAATGGGATGTCACCAACAGATTTCATTGAGTAAAATAAAAAATAATAGGAATAAGACCGACCCAATAGTGACTTTCACTCGATTTTATTTCAAGATTTTAATCGATATTATCTTTATCACAAACAATGCAGCACTTTCAGAAATAGAGGAGAGCCTTGCACTATATTTTTGCTCCACTTAATTTCCTGTTTGCTGTTTGATATTGCAGGTTCCGATTTGTTCGTTGAGTTTGTCACGTCACCGGCAGGACCATTACTTAGCACTGGCTTTCACTTTAATGTTGCTCATTGGCCTGGACATGTTGACAATAGTGGAAAAAAGAATGGAACCTGTGAATGGACATATACCAGCACTAATCTCCAAGAAAGTGGAGATAAAGAAGGACTATTTTGGTCTGTGTCCCATTGGTATCCACCCTTTACAATTTGTACATACTTAATGGTTGGGAAACCAGATGAAATTGTACGCCTTTACTTTCCAAGTTTTCGGATTAAGAAAATAGAAGCTCCAATTCAACCATGGCATGAAGAATGTGCAGAATCCCTTACAATTTATGATTCAAATTGGGCTGATGATTCTAAAATTATAAAAACATTTTGTGATACATTTTCAAAGCCTTTAGAAAAATATGATTTTGTGTCAAGTGGTAGTAATTTATTTGTAAGGTTTGAAAGCAAAACTGGAAGTTATAGTGGGAGTTCACTTTATTATTGGGCTCATTATGATTTTTATAATAATTCACATTATGGTGAGCCAGTCCAAGATACAGTTTGCGATGAGAATTATTATGGTTGGAAAGTTAGTGAAGGGAAAATAAGTTCACCATTAAATACTTTAGTTTATAAATCAGATGTTGGGAAACCCATCGTCTGTCGTTATCGATTCCTTTCAACAAAAAGAATTTATGCTCGAGTGATTATTAAAATTGAAAAATTGAATTTTAAGTATAATCAAGACTCTTGTTTGAACTGTTGGGCGGATAGAGTTGACAAGGTAAAAAATGCTACAGTGTATGTATAAAGGCCCGACCCAAGAAGTTTAAATTTTAATCAAGTATAACTTTTGTTGAACTGTTCAACTAAACCAAGATTGATTTTTCGATTCTTGATAAATGATAATCATGATTATGATCTTCGGAGTTTTTTTGAATAGTTCAACAGACAAATCACAAATCGGCCGGTTAGACACAATTCATCATCTATTACTGAAATAACTTGGGTCGGGCTAAAAACTAAAAGAATGAGAAGAGAAAGTTAGTGGAGGAGTGAAAGTTGACTTAAACAAAGTAAATATATAGACCATACTTTCTCATCATCAAAGAGATGAAACTTTTTTCTTTCATTTCTTTTCTTAAGAAACCAAAAGTTTAAAAACCTTTCAACCAAAAACTTGAAAAATGTACCTTAGATGTACCAAGTTATTTGTAACTTATAAATCAACTTCCATTTTTCCTATCCGAAGCTTCTAGTATTTTTGTGTCAGAAAGCTAATATCTATTATATGGATTCCTTCGTTTCTTTGCTTGGAATTTTAGGTCACTCTACAAGATCCACTGCAAAATAACACAAAGTACTGTTTGTGTAAAGAAAATCAAGGGCAATATAATTTTCCACTAACTATGATTTCGGAAGGTGAGGAGGCTGAAGTTGGACTTCGGATTGATCCACGTCATGCAATGGCAAATTATTTTAAATATAATGTGCCCGTATTTGAGGGTAGTTATAAATTTATTCATGGACCACTTTGTGGTAAGAATTCAGCAATACTTCAGTTTGCCATAAATCCTAACTTTCTTTACTTTCTCTTAATTTACAGGTGTAACACATTTAGGTCCAAGTGCAGATGGGAAATTAAAATTTCCATTTTACTACAACCCAACGCTTCGTGATCAACCCGTTACATGTATATGGGAACTTCAAATCCATCCAGACAAAGATATATGGATTCATATTGATAAATTAGTATTTGCTTCATCGGCTCGTTCTTGTGCTGATGCAAAATTAGAATTTTATTTAGCATCAAGCAATTCAGGAAGTAGTGGATCCAACTCTAACTCTGGAGCTGGTGGTGGTAGTAGTAGTTCATATTATAATCAAATTTTACCAGGATTTGGCGGAGGTCCTGCTACATCTCCACATAAAAAGCAACAACAAAATTATCCGCTCCTTAAATTATGCGGGGATTCCAATGTTGGTAATCGTAAAACAGAAATTTCAAGCCAACTACCAGTTCTAACTTCAGCACAATTGAGACAGGGTGGTCCATTGACAATTCGACTTGATGCAGCCGCAGCATCCAAAATTACATTTCTTATATCATGGACAGAAATGATACATTTACCCAAGAATCCAGATGGAAGTCTTATGACATCTAAGCTCACAGATCCTAATAGTAAAAGTCATGATTATGGTTTTATTTGTCCTGGTCCAGAAGGATTAGCAATAGCCAACGAATTAGTTTGTAATGGTGTAATAAATTGTCCAACTCAGCATAATTCATCTGAGCCTCATGACGAGTCAGATCTTAAATGTAAAATTAGTTCTACCCGATTTTTTGTATTAAACGTGAGCTTGAATATTAGTTGGGTAACAGCAGCGATTGCTGGTGGTTCAGGGGCATTATTATTTTGCCTATGTTGTGCATTTTGTTATAGATGTTGTAGAAGGAAAACAGTTGCAGCTCCGGAAGTTGATTATTTGAGATAAATTGTAAAATGAAATTTCCGCATTGAAGGTTCATGTATTAGAATCCTGGAATACACTTGATGAAAACTGCCAAATTTTTATAAACGTATACCTAAAATTGAAGACAACCAAAAATACTCATACAACGTTTATTATTATAAAAATTTGGACAACAATATGTATTAGTTTTTGTAATATTTTTTAGTAGATGTAACTGAATTATTAATTAGATAGAAGGTAGAATACCTAGAGATTTTGTGATAATAGTTTTAAAAATTCATTTGAATAGTTCTACAAAATGTCAATACTGCCACTAGACTTAAAGCTAAAATGAATTAGCAGGTCTATATGACAATGAGACAAAATGACAAATAAAGTGAGAAATTTTAATAATAAAAGTACCATAAATATTACTTGTTAAAACAGATAAGAATATTATCTATGGGTATTTAAGAAGGGTTTAATTTACGTTAGTTAGTAGAACAAGGTATTTGAATAGGCAATAGTAATAATAAATGAATTCTTCAGAATTTTAGAATGAAATATAAGTTATTGAATTTTATGAAGTTGTTGTTTCAGATTGTATCAATTTGATTAATTAATCGATGTTGGTAAATGTCCAGTACAAGTAGTCCACATTTCTACCCAACTAGCAATATTTTATCTGACCGAATGAAAAGTTTCGGCCCATTACAAAATTGGGGATTATCTCTTACTTTTTCTGTTCCATTCATTCGAATGGTATATCTTCATTCCATTATTTTGCCGACTATTCTTCAATTTTGATCTAACTCAAGGAGTGTCCATTATCACTTTTTCATTTAACATTTATGACTTCTGCGTGCCAAATCTTAGAATGTAAAATGAGGTTTTAAAATACACATAATTTCAATGTTTCCCTTATCTATTACCATCTTTATGTTGCTTCTTTTGACTCGGAAGCTCCTACATTTGCCAAGTAATTTCGGAGGCTTTGATCAGTACAAAACTGACATGCTAATTCTCTACACTTATGTAGAAGCATGATTTCAAAAGCTTCTTTAAATCAATGGTACTATCTTCATTGCTTTGCAGCACTAATTAATATTTTCCCTTTTAAATTGGATCCAGTACAAAAATATTTTCTTATAATATTTTCTTCAAAATCTCGTACAATTCAATGGAGAATTTTTTCAATTTTCTCAATCGGAACTTTGGTTTTTGTATGCCTTGTTTTAGGATTCTTTTGCTACTATTTTAAAACAGAAATTTCCTTTCCAGACAAAATATTCACAATGACAATTGTTTTAATGCTCATAGTTATTTTGGGCCCAATGATTTATCTTGCTACTCAAAAAGAAACATTTGTAGGAATGATAAACGAATTGGTTCTCCTTAATGCCTATTTGGGTAAGATTGTTTATTGCATTGCATTTAAGCCGATATAAAGAATAAAATTGCATTAACTTCAGCTCAACGAATTGGAGTAGAATTTCCAACATGTGAAAAAGTTGGAAATGAATGGATTATCATTTTTCTCAATTCAGTGGCTGCATTATTCACAATCAGTTTATTTCCAGTACTATGTGGTGCATATTTCGTTAAAAATCCATTTTCCCTTACAATCTCTGTCATCAATTCATTGTCATTTAAATACTTGCACGGAGTCAGTGGCATAGAAGAAATGAGTACAATTCAATTCATTGTATTTTGGATTACATGCTTTGGTATCATGTTTGCCATTAGCTTGAGTACAATCTACGGTGTGTTTCACACGATTGCATTAATCCAAGCTGTATTATTATGGACTACCTCAGCAATTAAGTATTTGGAAATTACTTGGTAAGACAAGTAAAAATAAAATGGAGTCATTGTATTGATTGCACAGATTCTAAAATGAAGTATGTGTTTAATATTCTATTTCCAGCACAATTGAACTTCATGCAATTTCCAATTCCTATAACCCAATATTAAAATCCGACTATTTAAAAATACTTTCGTGGAATCGAAAAGTATGTTATCAAACTCGTTATCTGATCTTTTTCCTTTATTATACTTGCATTCTAACAATTATAGCACAAACTTATATTTTAATTGCATTTCAACTTCCTTTAATTTCTGTTGTACTTATATTAATTTGTGATACTGCTGTTAGTCTTAGTTTATATGTGTGCTTTAATTTCTTTATTAAATTACGAGCTAAATCTGGAGAATTTTTGAACATAATGAAGCAAAAGAATTACAATTTTAAGAATGATTCAAAATTTTGGAATTCCTGTCAAGCTATTACAATAGGTGTTGGAAGTTTGTTTACACTCGAGGAAAAAACATTTATGTTAAGGGTTTATGGTGAATTCATTACAGATTCTATTTTAAGTCTATTACTTACATTTGGGAGACACACTTATATTTAATTCAATAAATTTCATCCAATTCAACTATAAAACCCAAAGGAAATAGAAAATGCTAGAAAATAAATGCTAGACTTTAGTGGTTTAAATAATATGAGTTTGTTTATCTTAATAATATTTAATTTATTGTGGTTACACAAATAATACACGCAATGAAAATATTTTCCATCATTTTGGCGTTTGGTATTGGTTCCGTTCCATTTTCTCTTCTTATCTAAACCTTTACTTTATTTATTTTAATTTAATTTAAACTACCTCAATTAACGCACTGACATAGTTAAATTCCAAAATCATAATCATGGACCAAAATACTATTATACACGAAGTAGGTTTAGAATTAACCGAAAGGTAGAAAATTAATTTAAGCAAAAGTCTTGTCATTACTGCTAGCTTTTGTTACATTTATTCTGTGCCTTCTGGAACAGCAAGATCATTCAAGATGAGTTTCTTAAACTTATTGCTCTTAACAATCATCGTAATTAGTAGTGTTGATCAATCTCTAGCCCGAAGGCACAACTATAATTACAACAGTAATAATTACTATTCTAATCACAATAGATATGGAAATGGTGGTGGTAATTTTAGAGGTCAACAATCATCATCAACTTCAAATATTGTTAAAATCATTAGTACAAATACACGCTCGGGTTTCGTAAATGTTGATGCAATTGGTAAATGAAAATGGAATTAAAAATTTCTAAAATTGATCTATGAATGTTTTTAATTGTAATGGTGATTTTGAATTGCAGTGAGAAATTCTCCAGTCCCAATCGATGCTTCAGTGATTCCAGAAAATATTTGGCATGGAGCAATACAAATATATGGTAAAGTATACGATTTTATAATTGAAAAGGGCGTTGAAATTGAAGATGAGGTAGAAATTGCATTTAATGCTTGCGAGTTATTGCTTGTAATAATTTATTTTGTTTTACTTAATTAAGAAACAATATTATAAAGAAAATCAACCTGTTTGGGTGGATGAGATTTCGAAAACTTCTGTTACAGAGGAACAATTTACGGATTGGATTGATTTACAAAAGCGAACTGCCTTTACGTATGTCATGAATTTCACTCAAAATTTGTTCTAACTTCCAATTGAAAATTTTGTTTGACGCAGAACGACAAGTTATAACATTGTGGATAATAATTGCTTAACATTTGTAGCAAAGGCATGTGAATTTTTAGGAATTCAGGAACCAAAAAAGCTTTCGGATATGAGAAGATTTGCTTTGAATAAGTAAGAATCGATATGCAAAAATTTAATTGTACACAGATTAAATAAATGGTATTATTCCAAATAATCTAGCCGAGAAAATGCCGAAGTACTTCAAGCACTTTATGAAGCTGCGAAACCCCATGTTGATAAAATTCAAGAAAATTGGGTTGGCTAATTAAAATTATTATCCAGTTATACCAAACCGATCCAAATAAATTTTTATCGATCAATATAGGTACAGTTTAGTATACCTATAGTAATATAGTTTACTAGTTGGAGTAGTTTATAAGTTTTATAATTCAATTTATTTTCTTGCTATTTTTGGTTTTAGAACATAGGTTCTCTATACTAATCGTCCATTGTATAATAGAATTTCGTTTCATAGTTCCAAACCACAGCATTCATTTTAGATCCTCAAAGCTCAGATTGGGTACTTGGTTTTCGAAGCATAAATGCAATAAATTCTGATGCTTTACGAGTTCTTTTATACTCCCCAATATAATTTCCCCACCAATAATATTTGAGAGTAGGAAAGGATTTGACTTGGTAGCGTTCCAAAACCTTAGATGAAAATTCAAAACCATCAAATAGAAGATAATGCCCGAATTATTGACGAAGGGTTAACCAAGAAACGCTTACCCGTGGATATTGAACACAGTTAATTGCTGCCATGAGTGATTTTGGGGAATCGCGAGCTAATTTTTGAGCTGCAAGTGCAAATTATGGTTTTGTTGCAAGGCAATGACGACACCCTAAATAGAACGGTGGAGAAATATTTAGTTCTTCGTGAGTCATACGATTTTCGATTATAAACTTACATGGAACATAAAAGAAAACGAGAACTTGTTCATGCTTTTTAATAAATTGTCCCAAGTTATCTTCAGTTAATTTATGAACACTTTCAGCTCCACTAAGTGCATCCCAGTCAGAGTAATTAGCATGCTCAGGTTTCACTCGTCCAGCATCAGCGCCTATATCTTGCTTCTGTCCAGAAAAACGAAGTTGGTTTGTGAGAAATCAAATATCACACCCGAATTTTCGCTGCGATATTCCGATATGAAACTTACAAAAGCTCCAAAGATCCTAAGTGCAAATGGAATTGCAGCCATTATTGTGGATGTTTCCGGTTAAAATTTAGTCCAGTGTAGTAAATGAAGCACGCTTAGCGTATGCAAGTTGAAAAGAAATTCGTAATTGAGTTGAGAAAGGTCATAAATTCATTCATAAAAGTATTTCAAATCAAGAATTTTAATTTATTTATCAACCCAAAATTATGAACTTTATATTAGCAGCATACCACATCAAGAATATGAAAGAAAACTCATGACAACAACACCAAATCAAAGATTTCAATTTGTATCAGAATTTTGACTTTTTCGAGCTAGTGCTCTTTGGACCAATGAATTAAATACTTCAGGATCCATCTTTGATTCTGGTGATTTGGGTCGAAACAATTGACTTTTCCCTGCCCTTTCCTTATACATCAGTTGTTCTTGAGTTAATTTAGTCAATTGACTTCGAGGTTGTCGAGAGGGTGTAGTTGGGGGAGATTTATTGCATACTATCGTTTTTTTAACGGCATTCTTGTCTTTTCCAGTTCGTGGACATGTATTTAACCGTTTTTCTTCGCTGCTCTCAGTCTCCATATTTTTCAATGGTAATTGAAAATCTTCTTTTTCCACCGAGGTATTGAGGCTTCCTTTTGGTCTCTGCAATTGCATAAAATTGAACAATAATTAGCATTTGCTAAGTAGCAGATGCACAGCTAGGCTATTGGACAGGCTAAGCTAATTGTTTAACAAAGCTAATAAGAATAACAGTAGTAAGAAGAAACCTACGTTTTTAACATTGTCATTCCAATCTCCAGCTTGATAGACAAATTTTCCAGAGTAATCTTTCTTGTTTAAAGTTACCATCTCCACGTCCATGTCATCCTTCCTTATCCCTACTTCTTCCGACTTAGTGTCAGATCCAGGTCTAGTTTCTACTGACGATTGTGCAGAGTCAACTGGTACTGGTCTAGGGATTGATTCAGGACCATTCAATCTCCTTCGTTTTTCATTCCGTTTCTTATAAGCATAATGTCTATTTGATGATCTTCTTTTCTTTGCATTATCCGCATATCTAACGACCACGCTCAATTCATCATGAGGGCAAGTGTAGATCAATTCTTTAATCAATGACAGCCTAGAGTCACGATCAGCTGTTGCACAATAATTCCTTGCTTCTTCCTATATATAAATACAAAACAAAGCAATAAAGGTTTAACTTATACTCCAAAATATTAAACAGATTAACCTAAATGTTTTCTTACAGTAATATATTCTCCATGGTCAATTGAAGATTTTGTGGCTTGATGCATAATTGTGCGGACACTGGACGATACCAGTGTCAGCCCAAGACTTTGACCACTCCTATGGATGGACTTCGGAGGAAAGCTAAGGCTCTCAGGCGAGTAAATATATAAAACGTTCGAGTAGAATTAGAATTTATAAAAGAGAAAAGCAAATGGCATCGCATCGCATTGAGCATTTTAGGACAGACAGACGACTTGGCGTCATTCATTCAGACAGCAGCAGATTCTACTTAATTTTAATGCATTTTTGCTCATTGCTCTAAAAATCCACATCATGAGTGGAAAAAATGTACATTTGACCATTTACTGAGATCTACTAGGGCCAGAGCAGACAAGAATCTGGTTGCACAAAAGTTCAAAGAGCAAACATCGGTCGATTTTTTCGATTGAAATGGCCATATTTCACTCACAAAACCATATATTCGTCCTGAATCCTGATAAATAAAATAAGAAGTTATGAACAAGAAAGCATTTTTTCCATCAATGTAATGTAATAGTATCGTAGTAGTGCCTGCACACACACATGCATTATCATAAGCAAAACAGAGAAACGCACAGAAGGAGAGAACGATCGTAAGAAGTAAGAACACAGAAGGAAAGAAATAGAAGGATAAAAACCAAATCCCGTCCCCGTCTGGGTTTTAGTCTGTTCTTAAAAACTAAAGGAGGAGGTTGTTGTTGTCTACTTTGATCCATTTGTGCCGGTGCACTGAAATTCTGTTTAAATTGCTTGATCTTGACCTTTGAAATTAACGGATTACGGATTAACCCCAGCCAGCCACTACAAACAATGGCAGACCGTGTGGTTTCATTTAATGCCCCTGTCAAACAAAGTACAGTTAATTTAATACCCTTTTCAACCCAAGGGACTATGACCATGAATGATCGGTAAGTTTATGAGTCGAGCGAGAAATGAGATTTATGACCCAGAGTATACAGAATTAGTCGTGGTAATTGTGCACGTATCATAGGTCAGCGTGAATGGTTTTGTTTGACCATACCATAGCACAATAATTCATTCATGCAACTCATTATTACTCTGATGACTGGTCATGTTTCATGTCTCGTTTGAGTTATTGACAGAATGTTGTTGCTTAATTGTATAATCTTAACAATGTTCTTATGCCTTGACCTAGATTCAAAGACTTAGCGTCTGAAGCTACTTCTTCCCAAGCCCAACAAAGCTTTGGAATGTTGGCTTCTGCTGCTGCAGCAAGTTCAAGACCTGGACTACTAAGTCAAATGATGGATTTGGACATGGGATTAGGTTTAGGCTTAGGGATGGGTATGAACAGATTGGGCTTCGGTAATTCCCTTTTATCCAGAGCCAATATGACAATGGCACCTACAGCACCAACGCTGATAGAACTTTTGGGATCTGGTGCACAAGGACTTGCTAGTGCTTATGATTTGAAGGAATTGATTACTCGTCAGCAAATTATCGCAGAAGCTAAGCTTAAAACACAAATGATGGAATTACGAGTCAAAGATACTGCAGAAAATCTTGTAACTTTTTCTTTTATGTCATCATCATTACATGGATTATTATGGATTACATGGAACTTATTCAATGAAATGTTTCTTTATCTTCCAGATTTTCCAACAAGCAGCATTCCTCGCATCCCAAACAACGGCAAGAGTTTTATCTAAACAACCAATGGATGCACGGGCTTATCTTTCAAAGCCAAATTCTTTCCTTACTCGCTCAGGTAATACAAGAGTCATAAAGGAAAATTAAATAACATTTGCTTGTCCATTCTATTTTATCTTGTAGGTCGTGTTGGTAATCATAACCATAACCAAAAGTTTGGTCAGTTGAAGAATGGATATGGAACTGGTAATGGCAGAAGATGTGGAAGAGCAAGGAATCAACGTCAGTCTTATTCAAATCCTTCTAAGGCCATTAACAGTGGAAATGTCTTGGGGTATGTAATGTAGCAAAAACAAGCAACGCATCAAGAATTATTTTATAGTCCTAATTTGAATTTTTGTTTGTAGGGTTTCACCACTCAAGAGATTAGGAACTGTGAATGGAAATGGAACGCCAAAGTTTGTTGCTGATAAGTACACAGGTACTAAGTATAATACTGTCCTTCCAAATAAGGAAACTTTAGATGATGATTTGGACCACGTAAGTCAAGCTTCAAGCAAGCCTATTCAGTATTCAAATGAATTCTTTTTACAAAAAAATATCTTGTTTACCTTGCAGTATATGGCCCAGACCAAGTCCCGACTTAGTAAAGACTTGGATGACTACATGGCTCAAAAACAAAAAGTTACTCTTCGTCAACAGGAACAAGCTGCTTCCTCCACTACTAATGACACAGAAATCCAAGCTGATGTTAACGATGACCCATCGATGATTGTTGCTCCTGAAATAGAATATGAGCTTAGTGATGGCGATGTGGACTTTTATGAGGATGAAGAAGAACATGAGTTGATTATCGATGAAGGTGAGGCGGATTGAATTGGTGCTTGTGTTGGTTAAGGCGTTGGCCATGTTCCTAACTTCCTGCTTATTTATTTATTACTATTACTACTTCTACTGTAAAGTTTGAACCCATATTTATTTATGATTATTAATTTTTACTGACGAAAAAAGAAGATAGGGTACTTTTTTGTTGTTGTTGACTTTACAGAATGAAATTAGATAGATTTTTCCAGCTTATATAGATTTATTAATTTGACTTAACTGGTGATTATTATTATTAATTGAATAAATAGTATGTATTTCTGGTCAACAATTACATCATTTTAATAGGGTTCTTGTTCTTGTATTTAAAATTCAAAAGGAAATGAAATGTCACTGTGAATGATGATTGAACTCAGCTTTAAATCTTACTCCTACTTAACTGATTTTGGACTTTGGATATTATTATTAGCCATGTTTGTTTCTATGACTGAATTTGTTTGTGCAAACATTTCAAGTTGTAACTTTTGTAAAATCTTTCACTTAATCACATTCCCATCGAAAGTCTGAAATTACTTTGTATTTGTAGTATTATTATTGCATTATCCTGTTAACAAAATTAGGGACAATGCGTCCATATCCAAATTTTTTATTCATTCTGTCACTACTATTTATCATTTTGACCAATGCTCAAAAATCTAGCAGCAGAAAATCTGAATCGGATGTTGAAAATAATATTGCAAACTTGTTGTCCATCTTACCAAGTAAATTAGAAAAAAAAGATTGTTGGTTACTATCAAAATACTTTGCACATAAAACATTGGATCCAGTTAAGAGTGAATTGGAAGTTGCTAAATATGGCGGAGGATACTACAACAATTTCAACTGTGGTACAACAATGAAATATTGGAAAAGTAAAATTGCTCCGAAGAATGTAAGATTACATTTTGTAGTGGTTAAATCTGAACCTAAATTATTCGATTGTTGTAATAACTTTCACAGTTAGTTGTACTACTTGCCGATGGACTTCGATTTATTAAGCAGAAACACCTTTTGGAAGCTGGACGACAGAATAAGGAGCTTAATAATGATAATGCTTTTGGAAGATCTCGATCTGTAAATGAAAATGAAGGTATTGCAATTGCTGAACCGATTCAGATTGATCAAAATGTACCAAAGTTTGAGAAAGCGGATATTGATGACCGTGTTGCAAAATATGATCCCGAGCGTTTGATCGAAATATCAACGGAGAAAATTGAGGCTGAAGAAGCAGAACGAATTGTAAGCTTGAAGTGTAACATAAATGAAACTAGCAATCTGTGATGTCAAAATTAATGTGTTTACTTATTATCGATATTGCAGGGTATTTGGACAATTCTACTCTTTGTACTAATTGGAGTCATTGCTATTTGTATTCTCATTGCCACATGCATTGCTTTTTGTCGTTCCCGTCGTAATGATCTTGATGATGAGCCAAGTGAAGAATCGCTTCCAGATTATGTAGGAAGTGGACTATCTGGTGCATCTGGGGAAGGAAAAATTATTATTATGGGTTCAAATTCAACCATTCAAGAATCCGGTGGAAAACATTCTGGCTCAGGGAAAAGATCTACCACAAATGTTGGAGATATAAACAGAAACAATCGCCACAACGTAGTAATTGATATTAGAACTGTTAATACTGAAGATCATGATCGTATGAATCAAAATTTCTAAAAGCTAAAGCCAATTCATGCTCCTAAATACTAAATTATGCTTTAATAATTAATTTATCACCTTGAAATAACTTAATGTAAAAACTCTGACAAAATATGTTAACAGGGCAGGAAATCGAACCGTGTAATTAATATGACTTTTCCTAATCTACGGACGTGAAATAAAACATAATTCCATAATTAACCTATGTATGTATAGCCGTATTTGCGTACGAATTCCAGTAAACTTTTGCAATTTGCATAGTTGTATCATCGTAGCTTCGCTAGAATTGACGTCTTCATGTTTTGCATCTTCGCTTCATCAGACGAAGCTGTTATGGCTAGTGGAGAGGCATCTTCATGTGGATTCTGAGAACAGAGTACTTAGAGACTAGAGTTGGCAAATTGCATGCTTGCTGGTTGCTTCTCCAAGACTCCAAGAACTTCAGATTTGCCTGGTGCCTTATTGTCTGCCATTCCCCATCAGCAGTTAAGCACTCCATTCATCCCAGAATTCAGGCATCAATTAATCGAATTCGTATTAAAAACTGGTATTCAAACAGTGGGTAAGAAATTCTAGCCCAAATTTTTGGAATGCACTTTTGCTTCCATTAATATAATCCTTTTTTGCTTAATAATTGCAGAATCATGTGCTGCTTTACCAAACTTCCAACCTACTTCATTGGCTTGTGCTTCATCATCGGAATTGGTTTTGGAATAACTTCATTGGTTGAATATGGGAAATCTAATAGGATCGAGTACACAATATTTGGACTGATTTCTATGGCTTATTTCGGAGTAATTGGAATGTGGATGATTGAGCATTGTGTTGGAAGTTGTCTTGGTTGTTGTTGTGGATTTAGACGGGATGGGGTAAGAGATAGGACGTTTGCTGCCGGTTGGCATTCACGGATTGGAGATGTAGAGAGGGGATCAATGTTTGCACAATTACAATCTTATGGTGCACGAAGGTCAAGATTTTAGATGTGAAATGTACTTATTTTGCATTTGTAATCTCGCAATTTTTAAGGGTTACAGTTTATTAAAAGGTATGTTTGTTAGTTTCATGTATGCAAAGTTTCTAAATAAATCGCAGGATCTGTGCATCTGCAATTGCAATTTTGTAAATACAGTTTGGTTATTTTTTCCATGGATATTCTGGATGGTTTTCCACGCTAAAGGATGCAGAACCAAGTAAAAATTAACATTTTGCTCTTTTAATTCAGTCAGAAAATATCTGCCAAATCTTACCCTGTAAATAATTCGCAAAACAGAGCACGGCTTAAATTGTATTCATTTGGATTATCTAGTTGTTCCAATGTTTTCATATCTTGTTCCTCTAGTGTGAATTCGCATGTCTGCAACCAAAATTGCAATTAATTCTTGGAATTATTGAACAGTGAATGACAAATTACCTTTATACTGGTTCGTATATCAAAAGGATTCAAACACTTTGGTATAACAATTACATTGGATTGTACCAGAAATCTAAGGAGGATTTGTCCAGGAGTTCTACCATATTTTCTACCTAATGAACGTACAACTGGATCTTTTGTTATAACTGGTTTACCGTCCTCCTGTGGAAGATCTGTAATATCTGAAATCCCAAGGGGTGCATATGCTACAACATTAATATTTTTACTTGTACAAAATTCACGTAAGGATTTCTGCTGGAAGTATGCATTTACTTCTGTCTGTGGGGAACAAATGAAGAATTGTAAATTCCAGGACATTTAGATGAGGTTATATTGACAGTAATTTGTACCTGGAGAACTGCAGGTTCTACTGTACATGAATTAAGTATTCGTTGGATTTGCTCTTCATTAAAATCCCCAACCCCAATTGATCTTGTTCGACCAACTTTAATTTCATTTTCCATTGCTTTCCATATTGGTTCTAAATGTGTTTTGTCCAAAAGTACTCGGCCTTCTGCATCTCTTGGTAATTCATCTCTGGAATCTGGGAGGCCTTGTATGCCAACTGGAAATTGGATCAAGTACAAATCCACATAATCAAGTTGTAGAGATCTTAACGATTCTCTTAAATATTCGTTAACTCTATATGGCCACATTGCAGTCAATGGAAGCTACAAAGACAAGAGTAATTGTAATTGTTTGCAGAATTGCTAAATATGTATAAATACAAACTTAATGAAATGAAATACCTTAGACACAACGTATAATTCTTCCCGGTTAACTTTATCTTCCTCTAACCATTTCTTAAGCACTCTCCCAATTGCTTCTCCATTTTGTGGAGTTGTATCAAAATGTCTATATCCAACAGTTAGAGCAATTTCAACAGCTTGCTCAATTGTTTCAGTATCATCGGTAGTCTAAGGATTCCAGACAAAATGAGAAAGCTCAAGGAATAGTTAACTTTGCAAAATGCAACAATGCGAATGCACTAATATTATACGATACCTGCCAAGCCCCAAGCCCTAATCCAACAACTGGAATACTTGTACCGTCCAATAAAGGTAGACATGGAACAGATGTAAATGAATTTAGGGTAGACATTAAAATATTTTATTCACGATGTAACAAAAACAATTACTTTAAGGAAAAAAATGTCTGTTTCAATATAAAATGTAGCTTAAAATTATCGTTTCTCTTTTCTGTACTTATAAATCTATTAAACTAAGAGTTGATCCAATTCCTATCTAATATTTATAAGTCAAACAAAACATACTTCAAAATGTCTATCATTAGTATTCTGCTTATCTGCTATCTAAAAATGCTCAGTGTCAATGTGTACATTACATCACCATTACATTGAGATTGATGATTGTCTTGTCTTTCTTATCAATGTAAGCAACTCTTAAAATTCTATCAAATCAAATAAAAACTAATGATCTCATTTCATCAAATTTGAGATCATCAGCATGAGCATCGTATTTAATAAGGTTATTGCCTCAATTGCCGAAATACTAAAACCACGCTTAAAATTGCAATTCCAGAAAGTACAACTTTTTTCTTCAAACTTCCAAGTCTATGTTTCCCCATTTTCTTTACATTTTTAGCTTCACCGTCGTCTGGTACTGGAGTCATGTATAACTCAAGTCCTTGCATTCTTAACTCTTCGGAACTTCTTTCATGACAATTCTTTGTTCCACAAGCAATCAACATTTCATTTGTGTCTTCATCAATTTTTGTTTCAAAGTCACCATATTTAGGAAGTACAACTGTTACAAGATGTTTTAAAGTTTCTAAAAATGGATCTTCTGAATCCGGCATTTGGAATGTAATCCAAGGTGGACGGGTTGATTTTGGATCTGGGCCTGTTAAATTTGTCCACGGAATTGTACAACGTAACATGATGATTCGATTAGCCATGGTTTGAATATTCATAAACATTTCAGTTATACTTGGAGGTTTAAGTGAAAATGTATTTTGATGGACTACAAGGCTTCGGAATGAAATATGTGCTAATTGTAAGAAAATTGCACCAGTAAGACAAGCATCTAGTCCAGC
Source organism: Xenylla mediterranea (assembly GCA_034700645.1). NCBI lineage: Eukaryota > Metazoa > Arthropoda > Collembola > Poduromorpha > Hypogastruridae > Xenylla > Xenylla mediterranea. The sequence continues at coordinate 3,469 of JAQGCY010000163.1, read as the reverse complement.
TTCATGATGAAAGGCTTCTAGATCTTCTTCTTCAGAAGGATTTTTTAATTGTGGTTCGTACTTGGAAGTTCCGCCTGGTCTAACAGTAATAATTGGTGACAAAATATCCCGAATCCCATTAATATTTTTATAAAGTTCATAAAGGCCTGAGTTAAAGAGTACTTTAAAATCACAGTAATCCGTACGACCAGTTTGAATTAAAAATTTCTCAATGCTGTGACTCATGTATTTCGTATCATAAATGATTGGGAAAATTTGGATAATTGTTTCCTTGAATTCTTCATACGTTTCTGGAAGTGGTTGATAGAATTGCTTCATGATTAACAAAAGATCCAGCAAACAATTATGACCAACAAGAGGTTTTTCAAATACTCTAATTGCATCCAGTACTTTAGTAAATCCACGTAATTTCTTGATGAATTCTTCACCTTGTCTTCCTGGAAATTCATTGAGTAATTCAATTTCTTGATCTGGTCTAAGATATGGTGCTCCTTCACGAATAAACTTATTAAAATCAAATTGATATTGACTCAAAAAATTTAAGCTTGAGACTTGTACTTCAAATACAAAATTTTGATTCCAATTTTTTATAGATGGTGGAAATAGATAAATATTATAGGCTTCTAAGGTCCATTCGTTTTCGTCCCATGAATTGGTTTTTGTAAATATTCCAAGACCAAATTGTGAAATTAAGTAATTGGATCCATTGTGACTTTCACGTAAATTAGCATATCTTTCAGCCCCAGTATCAAATAGTGAACGACGATATTTTGGATTAGCTGAGCTCAAACCTGTAAATTCTGTATCAATTGCAACAAATGTACAATCTTGGATTTTGGCAATTATTTCCGGGAAGATGGTTTGGTAGTTGGAACAATTAACTTCGGTCATTTTCGGGTAAAGAATGCAAAGAATAACTGGTCATATAATTAAAAGAATCAAGAAAAACAAAATTAATAACAAAATTCTCTATTGACGTCATCTGGCAGTGGTTTTGCTAGCGTTAGCTAATACATTTAGCTGCGGCTGTTGCAGCAATTTAATTCTTACCTTGAATTAAGAAGTAATTGAAGAAATTGTAAGGCTGACTACTAGCTGGAAATCTTAGCCGAAGCAGTTAATTATGTGGATATTGTTGTCGCCAATTGTTGTATCTACAGCACATAGCTTGTCTTGTGTGTTTTGGAGCACGTGTACGTATGTTATGTATTTATGCATAAGCAAAAAGCACGCCTATTTGTATTCAAGAATTCTGCTCGTTATGAATGAAACTTGCAAGCCAAAACTCAATGGATGCTTAAAATTTTTGATCATTAAGTCAGTTACTTAAGTAAGAAAACTCAGGTAGAAAAATTGACCTTTCTTTCATCATAGCATATTTACTAGCTTATCTTATCTGGTTAAATTCCTTAAGCTTTTTAGAAGTAGACGAAGTTAAGACATTAAAATAGTCTTTACGTTTGCTTGAAAGGTTTCAAGAAGCTTAAAATTGTTATTATTTAATAATTTATTTTACTTTTGATTCAATGGTTTGTTTAGTACATAATTTCATGGTAAATATTATTGTATACCTTGTTGATAAGAGGTTTGCTTGATTTGTATTTGTAATTTTAATTTCAATTGCTGTTCAATTTTCTTTCAATAAATGAAGCTCATAATATACGTGTAAGCAATTATACTCAAAAGGCAAGTTATAATAGCTGATGCTATTACACCATGGTTATCATCATTGAAAAATATTGTAGCAACGATAGCGATAAATATTGAGATGAACAGGATCATTGGAATATCGTCTGCCATATATAAAAATCCACGAAGAATTCCCATTTTTATGATCTGGTTGAATATGATATGATTCTTATTCTGAAAAACAATTAGAATACAGGACCTGAGCTTTAGATTCGATTTAGAATTCTGGCAATTGATACATCATTTTCCAGGCATTTTGCTTTGCGAAAGACGTACCTGCGTGTATTACACTAAATAGAAGGTAGCCTAATAGAACTGCCAATTTTGTGCCAGAATTTTGAGAAGAATAACTTTAATTTGTTCTTCTTCAATAAATAATTTTTCTGAACATGACATACTAAAAATTGTTTGTAAAAATGAAATGTATGCAAATACGACGTTCTTCTATAGTAACTTTTGCAAAGGAATTTTTATTAAATTCTACAGATCAAGATTTATTTTATGTTTCATTAGGTATAAATATTTGCAACATTAAAATTTACATTTTTATACATTTAGGTACGTGAATAGTCAGCGCGTCAATGTGATACTACATTATATTATAATTCTATTTCTAGTCTAAGGTAACTTTTTCCATAATATCCAAGAAAACCAACTTGTAAACCCAAAATCAATTAACATTCCACCAACAAATAAACCAAGTACCCAGTAATAAGTAGGAACTAAAATTCCAATCTCATATAAAATCCATGGAATAAAGTATACAATTAAATTTGTACCAAAAGATTGGTAAAATATATAAGAAGTTTTACCTGTTCCATAAAATAAACTATCCATTGAATTATTAAATGAAAATATTATATAAATCCAACCAATAGTATAAAACATTTCTGTAGACTTATCCTGAACTTCTACATTTGATTTACTAAAATAACTTGCAAAGTTTGGCCATAATAAAGCACTGATAATTGTTACAATGGTTAACCATGCACTAAGACATAAGAAGGATTCTTTTGAAATTTTTCTTAAAAGGTTTTTCATATTTCTAGAGGCTTCTACTGAGGATTCATTTCCAATTTGCACTTTTATGTAATTAGATACAGAATTAGTTGGTAATAATAATAATCCCCAAATTATTGTGTTCAACAGATTCCAAGCTCCAATTTCAGTTTCTCCCAAATTATTAATGAATTTCAAGGTTACCATAAAGTAAAAGAAATTTCTTACAGCCGAATCACCGAAATTTCCCCAGCTAACTTTAAACAATGATTTTAAATTAAGTTTAAGATTACTAACTATAGGTACCTTCCACCAAAAATTTTTAAGATTCCAATATGTCTTTTCCAAGCATTGGAAACATACTAAATTAATTAACAGATAAGCAAAAGCTTGTATAATTTTATAATAACCTAATTCATTTACACCCCAATGTAATCCAAAACTTATTGTTGAATCGAAGAGTATAAAATTAATTAAAAATGAAACTATAACTTGTAAAATTTGTGCAACAATAATCCAAGAACTTTGACTAATATAAAAATAGCTAAGTAATGCAGAGTTAATTAGGGTAATTGGAAAACTAAAAGAACTTAACCATAGGAATTTTTTAGTCAGTTCTACAATTTGTACCGGTGTTTCAATTAATTTTATAAATTCTGAAGTGAAGCATAAAATGACAACCGTGAAAATACTACCCATGGTTCCCAAAATCACATCACAGTACCCCAATAATCACAAATCACAGTGATTTTCTGTGATTTCACACTTTTTGTGATTTTCT
>JAQGCY010000162.1:0-24988 GCA_034700645.1 Xenylla mediterranea | reverse complement strand
TCTTCAGTTGGATATTCTTTCAAAATATGTTTACTTTGTTTTGTTTTTACGTATTTATGAATAATGACAACCGAAATAGATATCTCACTTTTCTACAATCCGAATGATCAGATATCAGTAATGTGTTTCTCTCATATTTCACAAGCCCATAGAAATATGTATGTATGCATGTCTACTGTGAAAACTCGTTTTCTCCATAGAAGGATGAATAATAATAAGGAAATAAAGAGGTTCTGATTTTCCCAAGAATAATTTAACAATGGTTATAGCACCAAATTCAATAAATTAGTTAACGATAGAAAAACGAGTTCATAATTCTTTCTAAGAATAATGTTTCGATCAAGTCAACACTTACAATACGTTTTGTTAGTTATTGGACACGAGAAAGCTTTGTATGCAGAAATTAAAAACAAAAAATAAAATAAAAATAAAACCAACCTAATATTTATTATAAAAAAAAATCAAACGAAATAAAATAAACTAAAATAGCATGCATAATAATATTTGAGGGATTCACAAAGTATATTAGTGTTAGGATGGGCTTACTTTGAAGGATTTTAAGTAGATTAATTACTATGATAATAGATTTCCCTATATCTTCTGTTAGTGATTTAGTCCTTTTTCTCATCTTCAGGCTCTTTAAGGGTATGCCACTGAGCAATAGGTCTACGGGGTGATGCCAGCATATCTGACCAATGTCTTAGTTCTGTTCCAGTGGCGTTGCAACCAAGTACTACTTTTCCAATGGGTTCGGAAGTTCCAATTCGATCATAATCCACAACCGTTACTACTAGATTTACTTTCTGTAATATAAACCAAATAATTTAGTAAGTATATTACAACTAACAACGAAATACGGAGAATGTAAGTGGAAATTGAAATCATTACTTGAATTTGTTCGAACGGTACTTCAAATGTGAATGACTCGTTGTAATATGGATTTAGTGTGCACTTTTTGATACTCGTCTTTTTCTTTTTTAATCTTTTACCATTTTGCATAAGAGCTATTTTGACGTAAGGATCTAATTATAAAATAAAATCAATTAGAATTGTTGATTCTAATTTAAAATATGAAGCGTTTAGTTTAAAATGTACCCGAAAGACCTCCCACGTCCATTTTCTTCAAATTCTTGGCCTCAAGGATGACAACCGTAAGTTTTCCAGCCGTTGGAACATATCGAAGTGAGAAACAAATATCTCCCAGCTTTCCATCCTATATTCAAACAAACAAATAATTGGTTCTTGAGAACTTTTATAATTTTAATTGGGATGTAGCAAAGTAGAGATTGTGATAAGTTAAAAAGAATTAAAGTAAATAAGAAAAAAGTGTAACAAAATAATTGGAGTAAACTTACGGTAATTTAAATCGACGTCCAAAACATCGCATAGCAATTATTTGTAAGTTATCCAGGATGAGATACCAATTGGCAGGTATGCAGGGCATCAACATGCAATGTTTAGTTTCGGAATGATTATGGATATGAAGAAGAACAGGAAGAATATGAAGCAGAGATGCCAAAGCCATCAGCAAGAAGTAATTTGTTTTGGAAGAGAAAAAAGATAAAAAATAAAAGTAAGATTAATGGTTTAACATTAAGAAAATTTCAATTCGAAATAATTTTTAGTAAACATTTAGAAAGTATGTAAGAAAACTAAAATTGTCATGTTGGCCATATGTTACATAACTTGTAAGTCTTTTAAAGCTTCTTTACACATTCATTTTCCCAAGAAAAGAAAAAATATTTGGCAAAACATAATTAATTACCTGACCACCTTCTCCTTCAACACTTTGGAGTTCTTTCCAATCTTCAATTGTTTGGGCCAAATCTATTTGACAGAGTGGAATTTTGACTTCTCCAATCTGGTCATGCTTGGAAAATCGATCGAAATCGTAAATTGCAAATACCAAAGTTTTACTCATCAAATCACTATATGGAAGTTGCTAAATATATAAAAGGAAAATAGTTAAAACAAAAATTTGAAAATATTAAAGATTTACACGAACCTTGAAAATGAACGTTTCCTCAAATACTGGATTCAAAGTTTTTCGATGAACTTTAGTCTCAAACTTTTTCTTTTTATCTGGGAGAAGGTAAACCTTAACATAGGGGTCAGAGGTTCCTCCCATGTCAAGTGCAGGAAGTTCTTCGGCTTGAATAACGGTAACTGACAAATTGTTAGCATTGAAATCGTATTCAAGCTAACAAAATGGAAAATATTCTTTTATAGCTTTCTGTTGGAACTGTGAAGAAGTTAATAAATCAGACACTTACTTTGTACTTTAGCCTTCCTAATTTAATTTCTGGGGCCTTTTCTCCTTCTTCGGCCGTATCTTCTGCATTTTCTGTGAGTTCTTCCATATCAGGCTGCACCTACAAATGAGTAAAGCTTACTGAATTGAAGAAAAACTTAGTTTTGAAAAAACTTCCGGTCACTACCTTTTCCTTGCAGGCATTCCCCAGTAATTGGACTGACTTTAAATCAACGGCACCTTTCATACCTTTCTTTCCATCCTTAGTTCTTCTCTTTCGAAAGCATCGACGGATGCAACAAAAGCAAATACCTACTATCAGTATGACTATCCCTGAAATTTATTAAAGCAGTAACATGTAAATATGTCCTCGGAGCATTAAACAGGTTCAAGAATTTGGCTTGTTGTCTAAGGTTTTACCTATAACTATTCCATACATAGCCCATTTTGGTATTCCACTTCTGTCAGCTAAACCTTCTACTGCTGCTTTACCGGCATCGGCAATTTCTAGAACAGTGCTTTGCGTAGTCGGAACTTCTTCTGTGGTAGTCGCTTTAGCACCAGTACCAAAACTCCGATTCTCAATTGGTGGTCCTAATAGAATTACAATTTTGAACTTGCATTTTTCTAATAAACTTGTAAGATTGTGAAATAGTAAGAAAAACATACCTTGACTAAGTTTTAAAGATATTCTTTCCTCCTCTTCAATTGGACTATCTGAGGAAACTATTTCATCTGTAGATCTTGGTATCCGCCTTAAAAACTCGAAAGTGCTCCGAGGAGCCATTCTGGAAATTAAATTTAAAAAATCATTTCCTGAATTTTGGTTTGAAAAGTTTGAACTTTTGTTGTTTTTATTTTGGTACTTTTGCTATAGAACTAATATATTAAAAATAATAACTCTATCAGGGTGCGTTTTACTTAGTATCATAATACGTTTAAGAGGTTTATGAAAAGTAAAACTCAAAAACGTCGAAAATAGACGTCATAATATTTACATGGGAAACAAAGTAATGAAATGATCTATAAGATTTATAACATTGACCGATTGACCTAATTTTATCCAACTTTTAAGTTTACTTTAATTATTTCCATTTCTCTTCTTTTGTCTTAACAGACCAATATACAAGAGGTTTTGGCTAAAATATCACAAATTCACACTACTGCCCTGTTTTCCTAGAGAAAAAACCACGAAAGTAGTATAAACCTGGAACAGCACTTTGCAAGTGGATTAATAAGTAATACAATTTGTAATTAGAAAGGTCTGGTTTGTGGTTACAAAGATACAAATTGAATAAATTAATTATTAGGAAGAGGATCATTCGTGGACGTACATATTACGTATTAGGAGTAAGTTTAAAAATGAATGGATTTTCCAAAATGCTGAAGGAAGTCTGATTTGATTTTAGACGTAGGGGATCTGCCATGTCTTTCGGTATTAGAGACAGTGAGTAAGAAATAGAATTTCAATAAGCCAGCTTTAAATTTAATTATAGTAGCAAAAATGTATCCTTCCGAAATTCCTTGTTTTCTTATATTTGTATTTTTGCTAATCTGGTCAAAAATGATTAAGTATCGTACTCAAATCGTCAAATCGAGGAAAATACACATTGTTGTAAACTAAATAGAATCTACTTGTGAAAGTCACAATTAATTGTCCAATTCAAACTTTAGTTTAGCAACAAAATGCCTACTATCTAGTAATTGTATTGAGTGGTAACACGTAAGTATAGGAGGGGACCCAACTACTATGGTTTTTTCACTTTCAACCTAAGCTCTTTTCTCCCGAACTTTTCATCCCTGGGTAATTTTCATAGATTTTTTAAATATGTTGAACTAATTTTGAAAACTCTCCGAAAACCATTCTCGATCCCGACTTTGAATCCATTTAAATTAATGCCTTTTCTGACAAGTAATTAAAAAGAAAATTTAAAAAATATAATAATAATCATTCAAGCCATGAGTATTATATATATTGCCAATGAATAGATGTGAGATGGAATCAATGGAAGAAGTTTGGATAGAACTGGGAAAAATAAGACTAGCATTTAAATTTAGTAGTAAAACTTCGAATGGAGTTCTTTCATACAATCGTAATTTTATCCAGTAAAAGGAAAGCCACCAATTATTGGTGAAAAATAAAAGGTCAACCACGTGACCCCATGTTGTGTCTTTGCTCTTGAAAGGCCTTTCACTCATCTCAAGTCGAGACAAATATTTTCTAGCAATTTCCTATGGTTACTTATATCTCCACGGGACAACTCTAACTAAAATGTCAGGCCTCATTACTCATTAAATCAGTACTGTGGCAAATTAGATATCATATTTTATTTTATTTTAGCAAGCCAGTAAGAATAATGTGCATTTTATTCTCATCCTCATGTATACTTGTGAGTCAATTCCAAGTTAAGCTGGAATGATATTTAATCCGTTTTCCGATACTCGAATATATTTATGGAATTTTCTTATGGGTTTAGTTTCAGGGGAAAGTTACATGGAATTGCAATTGATTTGATACTTAGAAACTACTAAAGTAAGTAAGATTTTCAAAATACTTCTAGGCAACGATATAACTTGAGGCCGGTTTGACATTATCAAAATATTTGCTTGCAGTTATATGTATTTACCACATCAAATGCGGAAAAAGGATTTTATAAAAGTCGTAATTGCTTTTTTAGGCAATTTAATAAATTGAATGCAAAGTAAGCTTTGTCTCTATATTTACGATATGTACCTTCAGATACCCACACATACTGCTTAGTAAATAAATACGTAACTAAAAGTAAAAGTATCAAGTGAAATTTCATTCCTTTGAATTTATCTTTCTTGAAGTAGCGTTTTTTTTTCGACCTGTTGTTCAAAGAGTGGGTGTTTCTACTTTCACTGTGCCATTAGTTTCAAGTCGACAAAATGCTATAAATATGTAATACATGATTAAATTGGTAAAACCTAGTTTAGTTTAGAAAAATTCTTTTACATCCGAGGATTTTTTTTGAAGATTATCTTTGCTTTGAATGACTCCGAATACATATTTTATTTATGAGTTGTGCAAGTTGAAAGCTAACATATTAAATTGGATTGCAAACCCAACCTTTAGCCTTATGAATATGGCAAATTGTATATAGGATTTGGAATTCCAACGTCGAATTTAATCCTTGATACATGCAAAACTTAGATTCTATGTTTTGTGCCCACTCATCAGCTGCCATACACGCAAATTTTTTTTGCACTTATCAATGTACACAAAATATCTAATTTTAAGTCTAGAACTAGAATTCTAATTGGAAACTGAATTTTTTTGAAAAATGTTCTTTATATATCTGCAATATGTTTGATAATACTAAATGAATGTATCTTATGCACTATTTAGTGTGCGAGCTTGATAGTAAACCGTTTGATTTCTTTCTGCTTTATGACACTCCAAAACCCAAAGCATGAAGTCCCAAGGATTTTTTAGCATGTTACAAAAGTGCTATTGTTAAGGAGTTCTTCAGAAACATTTATCTGCATTGGCAAAGCAGTAGGGTAAAGCTCCCAACGGTGTATTTATGCTTATCTTAAAATGAATAAACTAATCCAAACCGTTCTTTCAAATGTAATGTAAAATATGCTTCAGGGCAAAAGTGTGGGTTTAGTTTTTTTTTGACATACAGTTTCATTAAGTTAATGCACTAGACTTAATAATTTCATTCAAAGAAAATGTTATGAAACCTTTATGATTTTACAATTAATTTTTGAATCAACATGTAACCTGGACCATTGGATTGTTTCAGTGGTCATGCTGTGATAATGTAATGTACCTTTAGTAGTGGAAACAAAAATACGGGTAACTAAGTATCCCCCACGGAAAAGAAATTCCGTGTCGTGTATATACATCTATGATATTGATCTTCCCAGATGCAGAATGCCCTACTTTCAACTTAGAATAGGATCGTTCTATTGTAGAACATGCAGGAGAAAGTTCCTGTGTTTATATGTATACACATGTTGAACTCTAGCCGTATGTATTCTACTTCCACAGCAGTAGTCTGACACAAAAAAAAAGAAGTCTAATGGAATAAGCAAGAGAAAGTGAGAAGAGTAACTCAACAGAATAAGAAAAAGTACTACATGAAGCCAATAACCAATATGAAGTTTCATGTAATTTGTGCTTCCATATGATTTTAAATTGTACTGCAATAAATTACTTGAAAAACGGACAAGAAATAATTGATAATCATGGCAAAATGTGATGTTATACGAAAGAAATGTCATTCTTTGCTTCCAATTCCAATCTAATATTGAACTCCGTATTTTATAATATTCATGATTATTTTATCCAAATCCCGAAATCCCTGAGCAATGATTTCTTAACTAGGTCTAGGTTTCAATCTAACTTGAACATCAGATTTTATTTATATTAGACGCCTTAACGAAATTTTTTCTATAATTTCAGTACCCAACAATGTTAATCAACTGTTGCTTCGTCTCACTCAGAAAAAATGTCATGATGCCATTATGCATTTTTCGTCCTCTTTCGGATTTTTAAATTTGTGCTGGATCTAATCTTCTAATCCCAGCCCAAAATTATCACGTTCTAAATCAAGAGATACATGAGATCTTGTTTACTTCGCCATTTAATCAAATATCATGCCATAACTTTTCTCTGTTTGTTACACTATATTTCTACACCTTTTTATGTTTCATTATTTCATTTATTGAGAAGAAAACCTTCAACTAAAACTTTTTCTTCTCCATTTGAGCTGTAGGGAAAAAAATGTTCAAGACCCAATTAAAACAAAGCTATCTTCACTGTGTGAGTAATAATAAAAGTATAATGAGTCTTCAATTGTAGTCCCAAACATCCAGTATAAAAGTAGATATTAAGATAAAGTTAACTTTAAAAGTAGTTTCAATCTTTTGTTTTCTTTCAATAATGTAATATTTTAATCAAGATTATCTTGATCTACTACCGTTCTTTTGTGATTTTGACTCTGTTCATTTGTTTAGCAATCTTTTATTGCATCGAGTTGTATTGTTTTCGAGATTAGGATTTTGCCAGTAAACCTTATTAGTCATTATAACTTTACTTCCAATTACTTTTATTTTAAAATTAAGAATATGAAGTTATCACATCCTATAAAAATGACATAAAAGGAAAACATACGTTCCAGAATTGTGGATATTTCTAAAATCCTGACAATGACATGCATATTGTGATCCTGCACTTAATGAATTGCAAAATAGCATTGATAAAAAAGATTTTGAGAATGCTTACTCTTGAAATAGTACTTTACATCGTGTTCGTCTTCCAGCAAGCTACTTATGTAAGTCCGATGATTTTAAGACACTTATTAAGAGCGTTCTTCTTGTTGGTTTTAAATTGAAGATTAATTTTCATCTACTTTAGTAAGTAGCAAATAGAATTCCTTCATATAAGCATAGTGTAGACTAATGGAGTACAATAAACAGAAATAAATAGCAAAACCTGAAAATTTACAGAGTTCGTTTGATCTTTCAATTATGAAGCCAAAGCATTGATGGTACTTTTCCTTTTCTATCTCTACATGTCTCTAACTTGCGTGGGTTGACAAAAGAAAATTAAATCCAGAGTACAAAAAAGACATTAGATAATCACATCTACATTTAAATGTCTCTTAGCTACGACCTCGGAGACCATGTTCAATTCTTTTAAACTATAAAAAGACCAGCTGTACAGTTCAAGCTGTGGATAAAATGCTTGCAGTCACAGTTGCTCAGTTTTTAATGCATCCGTTTTCTCCAAGGCTTCTAATCAAATTTTTTTTTTTTGCAATATTGGTTAAACGGCACTGCTGTTGCAATGAGAAGCAATGTGTTAAATTTGTAGGTTTTATTTAGTAAAAGTAGATCTATTTCTCCACGGGAGATTTCCTAAAAAACTACTTTTTCTCATTTTTCACACATCCAACAACACCTAGCTGCAACTAAGTTTCTTAGTAAAAAAAAAAAAAAAAGCAGAATTAATCTTTCTGTTTGTAATTTAGCCTTATAACTTGATTCTGAGGAATAGATAATAAATGATTTTATGGATACTAAACTGGCTTATTGCTTCATGTATCAGAATAATCCATTTAAAAAACTAAAAAAACTGAGTCATAAACTATGAATTTTCTATGAAGTAAAATAATTAGTCCAGTAACCTGCTTCAGTACATTTAATATTTGCAGATACAATTCCTAGAATTGTTTGAACTTTGTAAGCAATGAGCTAAAACTAACTCTGATGGGAATTCTTAGACGTTAAAACTAAAATGACATAAAATAGCAAACATTGTGAACTTTAATTTTCTGTGGTTCAAAGGCGTGAACAACATTGGAGATTGCGAGAGTCCTAGTGAACTACTTAAAGTTCTCCTAATAAAAACTAAAGCATCTGTTAAATGTATCTTGGTAAAAATTAAATGGTAATCTAAGATAATTAATCAATGAAAACAAGTTCCATAAGGCTTGGTTTTTCTGTAATTCTTATTAATCATTTGGAAATCCCGTCTTTGTATTGGAATTGTCTTCTACTTAATATTTGGAATGTAATAGTAAGGTGGGGTCTTATTCAATGTCATACGCACACAACGTGGATGAAAGTTTGAAACACAGAACAATAACAGAGTTGAAAGATTTTTGACTTTCTTACCTGAGTTAGTTAATTGTGGGAAGACCAGTTGGTTTGGGATGATTTAAGGCAGATGAAGTGAGGGTTTAGGAAACCCTTGAAAGGGTCCACTTGAAGGTATCACCAATTTAAAGTACTCAATTGTTTACTGGATTTTCCCAATTTATTATCCAAAGAGAAAGTTGAATTTGAAAAGAGGGAAAAGTAAGGAGGTGTTCGGGTTTTGTAACATACACTGAATTGTTGTACCCAACTATTTCCACTGCTGCCTACTTACTGAGCTCTTCATTTTCGTGTAAAATGGCTGAAAATCAATACATGACACGTAGAGACTAACTGAGGCACAGGCACACTTTCTTCAAGCTTTTCTCAACATCCGAACCCAAAAAAGAAAAAAGGAACACCCTTGCCTTGTCCATGACTTTCTTCTTCTATGCGCACAAATTCCTTGATATATTTGTTGTATGCAGTCTGCATATAGATAAACTAGTTTCTTTGTACTAGGCTATGAATGTACCTATTCTATCTCTTCAACTCTTTTCTCACAGAACAGTTTACGTCATTAGATTAGAACTAAAAGACTAAAAAAGAGAAAGTGACTGACTCTATTCGTCTCCTTTTCTCTGACTTTCCCTTCGAGTCTTTGGAAGGCTCTTTCACTCTACTCTGAGCCTCTCAATGTCTCCGTATGGGCCTGCTATGTAATCAAACTACTCTCCATTTATTAATGCACATCCATATCAACTAACAAGTAAGAGCCACATTCACCAATGACCAAAACCATTGGCAAATGTTCCATACGTTCTTCAAAACAAAATTCACTAAGAATTGAATCAGATCATTAAATGGTAAAACTATCCGTTTACTCATTGGGGTATCGTTTTTTCCGTTCTGCTTCCTTACATGCATAACATATTCGCTTAAGTAGATTTCCTCTCTCCAAGGGTCCCGTTACTCCCGTTTATGTTTATTTATCTTCATGCTTTTTTGTGATACGTGCAATCTGGAGACTGCACCCTTTAATTTTCTTCTCCTTAGCTTCCATACGGTCCTATAAAAGATCCGCCTGGATCTCGTTTCGTCTAGTACTCATCAATACTCTGGAGAAATTCCCGGAAAATGTTACGTACGTTCTCTTCAAGAGTTTTCCGAATGGAAAGAAGAAAATGAATGAAATTTTACACTATAGAAAAAAGGTATCAGTCAAAATGAATAGGATAAAAAAAAACTATATCTGTATGTTCTAGAACCAACTTCGTGTCTGTCCCTTATGAAACCTTGACTTTCCACCACTTAACTATAAAACATTCTATAAACCAATAGAACAACTATTTAAATCCGTTTACTCGTACTCCTTTCCTATTTTTGATGAGTTTCATACATTATCCGAATACAAATGCGAGTAGATGAAAAAACTCCTGCTTTCCAAATATTTGAACAGAAATGTTTGTATTTGTTAACTACAATACAAATTATTTCATTCCAGCCATTCTATGATTTATTTATTTCCGTCTTACTTCAAGCAATATTTGCACTTGATTGTTTAAAATCCAACAAGCTCATCATTTTGTTGATAGCTTGTTTCCTACTAGAAATAAATTCAACCTTTTAACATTTGAACAACAGCAATAGGTAGCATAATAAAGGAAGTAGCAAAATGTATTTGTATGGATGTAGATTTTATTTTATACAAACATTGAACTAAACAAGGGCATTTTCCAGTCAAACTTTGAGTTCTTTCAAAGGAATATGAAATCAAAATGATATGTCAAAACATCTCCACAGCCACCTTTCAGCACCAGATAATCTAATCAAAAAGTAACAGTTGTTCACAGTGTCCATAAACAAATAAATACGTAAGTCTATATATAAAATAACAGAATATAATATCAAACAACTCAATTCTTTTCAATAATAAGTTCCTTACTTTAATTTTAGCAATAAAATACAAAGTTTTATAAAATTTTATACCGATTAGAGACTTTTTAAAACCCAAGTCAAGCCAAACCACACCAGACTACATACATAAAATTAACAACATAATTTTTATTAGGTCTACGTATAATAATTTTTTTATTTGTTATATGTTTTGAAGTCATTTGACTCGATCAATTTGCTTGCATTTTGTTGTTTTTGTGTGTGTGTACTCAAATACAATACAGTACACATAAGCACATTAATTTTTTAAGGATTGGATTGGATTCCTTCCTATTGTAAAATTAAGTACTTTTATATTTTATGTATTCATTTGTAGTATTACTATTATTATCAGAATGAATTGGAATTGGAAATATAGAATTCTATCAAATGGAAAAGCTAATAGAATGAGGAAAGCAAATGATGACGCGATCCTAAACCAAACCTCATATTCAAGGTTTCTTCTGGAAATCCAGTTCAGCAAGCTAGCACTAACAGGCATTAAGTAAGACAAGACGTACATATTTTTAGTATCAAAGAAACCAAAATTTCACCATGAATGAGAGAAAATACGACCACAACGACAGATCCCGGCCGTTACGGGATTTTTTTTCCTATTTAATATGGGTACTTTTACTTGTCGTTGTCATTCAATTCATTTCGTTACACGGTTAGAGTTATACCAACCAAACCAGCATCACCGAACCCAGCAACACCCTATGATGCCCCAGAACTTTAAATCAACTTCGTCAGTAAAACAGTTATTCATTCATATGTTCCAAGTTGCAACTTATAATCGTCCTAATGCTTATGAAACAGATATGATAGAGAATCAAAGCAAAATTTAGGATTAAATAAATCTCATATAACATGGAGCCATAGTTCAATTGGAAAATGCCGTAGATTATTATGAGCCATTAAGTCCGAATAAGGTGGAGCTGGAACACAAAACCAAACAGGACAATTGTCCGACATAAAACTAGCATCGACGAATATTTCTCGAACAAGTACGTGCAATCCAACCAAAGCAATTTCAATTGGAGTAAATAATAGTGCGAAGTATTTGCTCTTAAACGAGATAATTTATTAAGAACCTTCGGAGTATTTATAGTGGATTGGAGTACAATTAGAAAATAGAAATTGATAGAACAAAGTATCTATATTGTGTAATGAATGAAAGTAACATTCTCCGAGTAAAAGTGCAAGATAAGACCTATATAAGCCTAAAGTTTATGAATCAATTGTATGAAATGAAGTTTTATTTTTACTAACATTACCGAAAATATTACACTTTCACTATCTTCTTCTACCCAGTATTAAAGCATCAACATCAAATGCATTCAGAATGCAACTTTTGCCAATGGTTAATCATCCCAACTTTCTGAATCTTAGTTAGTTTGTGTAAGCGGAAGTCGCGGTTTCAGACAACTCTTCAATCCTCAGTCGGGCAAGTAGTGTTTCCATCGTTTGACTGGCCTCAGGAAGAAAGCCCCATGCTGTCCGAAACGCCTGGTAGTTCTCAGCTAAAGCAGATACAATTTTCCACACCACGGTCAACTCAGTCATTGGGTTTCCGAAATCTTGCAAGGCCTGTGCTAGTTCTTCAACTTCGCGAAATGCATTAACAAGAGAGTCCCCATTATGAATCTTGTAGTTGAGGAATTTTCTAAGCGTGTATTCTTCAGTCGGGGTACTTGAGTTATACAGATGCAACTTCTCCCATAACTTCTCCCATAACTTCTTGGCGGTTTTACATGAGGCAATCTGACGCAGTGGTCGATTGTCCAGTAACATTATTATTATAGCTTTCGCTTGATAATCCTTGAGCCGCCATGCTTTAACTTTATCATGATTTGAATTATCACTCACTAGCTCAGGTTCCGGTTCAGCTCCACTAACCACCTCCCACAACTCATGAGAATCTAGAGTTGCGGTGACTCGGAGCTTCCATTCAGAATAATTGGACCCATCCAACTTTGGAACATGGGATAAGTCAATTTCTTCTGTTAGTGACATCTTGGACCGATCGCACACAAAAGTTGGGCAAATATATTTTCCCCCTCTATTTTCAGCTTTGCAGCTATGTTGGCTTGTTCCGTTACGTCTTCTTACACCAAATCAGTACTTCAGCTTGGTTTTCTTCTGTTTCTTTAGAATTTTCGGGTTATCCACAGGGCCAGATAGGTTAGAGGATCCTCAAGAACTGTGCAGTGAGTTTCCAATGAAGGTTTCCAGCGTCTCTCCAAAGTTTAGGAACGTCGCCAAGCCCCTGCTACCAAGAAGAATATTTGATCTTCAATGAGATAATGTATTAAGAACCTTCAGAGTATTTATAGTGGGTTGGCCTGCAGTTAGAAGTTGATAGAACAGAACAAGAAATGAACAGATTATGTAATAATAGTACCTATATTGTGTGACGAATGAAAGAAATATTCTAAGAGTAAAATTGCCAACTAAGCACTACGTAAGGCTAAAGATCATAAAGCAATTTCAATTGTATGATATCATCCTATAATTTTATATTCAGCAAATAGTCTGTGAAATTCCAAACAGGCAGCTTCCCATTTGAATTTCTTAGACACAACATGCACTCCATAGAATTTCTAAATATTTCTCTTTTAATATCTTAATAACTAATTATTATATTATACTAATAATACAAATGTCATCGACTCCATCAGCGATAAAGTGGTTTAGAAGTTTAAATAGCTTTTTTTGTAAAGTATTTTTTCGTCCGACAAACAAATGTCATTTCTCAGATACATTTCATTTTTGTGCAATAATTGTCACAGGCGTCAGAAGTGGTATTCCACGATGATTACGGAGTTGGATTGGAGCTTTGTCAATTCATATTAATTTATGTTAAATGAAAAATAAAATTGTCTGCCAAAGCAAAAGTACACTTATCTAGGCAGAGAAATTTATTTCATTTTGTTTATCTCCAGGAGCATTCAGCATTATAATAGAAATTAAAAGTTATACTGTTCGAGCATTGTACAATACAACTAAATCCAGCACTGAAATCGGGCAAAACTATGACTAATCAATGAATTCAAATCACATTGACTATGGACAATTAAATTAAAGTTGATTTGATTTTATAATTATTAATTGTCATGCATTATTATAGTCTGGTTAATCTTTCTACTTACGGAATCGGCATGCAGATTGCACAGATAGATCTAGCAAAAAGAACAGACAGAGCAAAGAAATATGTAAATTAATGTAATAGAATGCAATGCTTCCAATTTAAACAATTCGCCCAAAAGTACTTTGAACAAAGGTAACTAATAGATCGCAAAATAAATAGCATCCACTTTTTCAAGCAAGTAGAGAATCGAAATTAGGACTTTTAGGAGAAAACATTTTCATTCAATTCGAATTTTATACCCGGATAAGTTTAGTAGAGCACTGACTGACACAGAGCAGAATATAAGGAGAAATGAGAATGGAAATAAAATTGGGCTTGGCAAAATCAACGGGAATTGCATGAATGAGAAAAATGTGAACAAAACATTAGAAAACATATGATATGATGGTTCCATGAGGAGGTAAATAAACAGCAAAAATTTGCAGTTGCAGATTTTAATACAACATTTTATTTGATTTATAAAAGTAGTTGTTAATCAAGACGACAAAATGCGGATTTACTATAATATTATTAATTGTTATTATTGACCAGTTGGCTTGTACTGTTGTACTCATGTGAAAACAAAAATGACTGGGTTTCTTATATGTATTTTATGTGAAAGTGGGGTACCTGTATTTGCTAGAAAATCCGATCCTGGTTTACCACCGGTAAGATAACATAAAATAATATCAACTTCTAATTGTTGTAAATTGTAATTAGTTGATTAATTGTTGTGGTTAATTTAACACAGGTCTCATTCCCATTAGCTGCATCCTTAAATGGACTCAAAGTATTTGGTGAAGCCCATGGGTTACAACTTATTTCTACACTTACTGGAACAAGTAAAGTTATTTGGAAGGATTTTCGTGGAAAGTAAGTTAATTATGATATCTGTACTGTATACATTTATATTTTGTTTTTGATGCACCCTTGTTTGGATTTACAGGATTACTCTGATTGCTGGAACCCAAGATGATGTCCTAACAGATCTCCACTTAACACATTTTCTTGATAATATTTATAATGTACTTGTTATGTTTGTAGGAGAGAATTTCCTACTTAATACTTCTAGTGCAGATAAATTAAAAAAAGAACTCAAAGTAAGTCGTGAACTCGTCCGAGATATGTTCAGGGACCACGAAGAACGATAGATTATTAATGAAGATTTATTTTTTTTGTTATAGGAATGTTTCCCATTAGTTGACCTTTTACTAAGTGGATTAGGACCATTGGAAAAAAAACTAAGATTTGGAGATCTCACTGGTTGCCCTGATACGTTGTTTCATTCCGGTGATCATTGTGCTTTTCAAGTATTTAGCTATTTTTTATTGTTTTGTCTGGAGCTGAGTTTGCTAACTAATTGTTTGTTTGAAATTAACAGGGAATGTTGGATCAATTCTTAGAACGGACTGGAGTTAGTTACGGTTGCTTAAGTTGCGCTGAAACAGTCGTCGCTGGAAGCAAGAACTGGTGGTCTTTAAGCTCAGAAGAAATCGTTTTACTCCTAATTCTTAGTCATACATCCAAGGAAGAATTTACAGAAAAAATCATATTTTTGCCAAACTGTAATCCTCTAGTAAGCTGGAAGCAATGACTATAATCCGAAATGGTTCCTTTATTCGCAATATTTAATATCTCCTTTCAGCATCCCTTTCGCTTAATTGTTATACGATGTACAGAAATGATTAACCTGATTTTAATAATTGGAAGTGAACCAGACACTGAAATAATAAGAAAAGAGTCCAAGCGAGTGAGACGGAAATTTTCTTCGGTTCTCGAAACCGTTGAAGATCAAATGTTAGAAGGAACGGCTGCTAAAAAATATTTTAATTTTCATCCATCAATAACAGGGTATTTTCTAACTTGTATCCAAACGTATTAGAAATCTGGTTTGTAATTTGAATATTTTTCTTACTCTAAATTGCCAGGTTTTTAATAATCAATCTCATAAATAAAAGAGCTGGATACGCAATACTACCATCGGATTCCGCTCGTGCTTCAAGTAGAGTAGATTGTTTAAGAATATTCTATAAAAACACAGTTGATTCAATATTCCAATGGAAAATGCTAGGTGACATCGGTTAGTTTCTGAAGAAATTTATTACGATAAAATTCTTAAACCTTAAGTAATTTTTCTTCTCTAATTAGATGGTGAAAGTAGTCGGAATAATCCTAGTGTTAAAGCGTTGGAAACTTACTGGTCTTCAGAATATCACAAGTGTCATGGAATACAACGTGCATTTCAACAGTTATACGTCCTTTACGAACAGAGTGTGCCAAATGTAGTCATGAGATCAACAACAATGAAATTATTTTGTGAAATAGTAAAGGAACATTCCCTCCGTTCAACATGATAACAAACCAATTGGAACTGGACAACCTGAATCTCTCTAATGGTCTCAATCATTCAATGCTGCTGACATAACTTAATTAATTATATTTTTTATACAACTTTGCCACATCAATTCAATTCATTTCCACCCATAATTCTGAATGCTCTATTCATTGAACTTGCTTACCAAATTTACAATAAATTATATACAAAACTGTGATTTTTCATAGTGGTAAAAAATTGAATCTTGTTTGAAATTATTTGGTTTGAACATTTGAAGGCGAAAGAGAAATGAAGATGACAGTTGGTGTCCTTGGCTTGATAGCTTGAATGACAAAACATATACATATCAATTTTTTATATGACATACGAGTCCTGGATGGATCTCCTTACAAACTTCATTATAAGTCTTTGAACCAAGCGTTCTAATAGTTGTGGATATGGAGAATATGATTTTACCTGTATAACTAACGACTAGGCTCAGGCTGTCATATCATATTTCATATATGTGGATAAATTATTCTCTGATATGATGTTGATTTGAGTTCAACTGGATTTATGTGGTTGGATTAACTGACACAATGGTCAAAGCATGAAGTTGATGTTAGTGCATATTTAATCCATCTCTCAAACTTACTGCTATCTCGTCAGTAAATAAAGTTCATTTAACTGTTTGTTTTTGGAACTTATACTTATATTCACACACTTATGCTTTTTAGCTCTCTATCTTTTTCTGCTCTCATAGTCATAGTCAATTCATATCATCCAGAATGTGGAGTCTTGTTTTAAAGAATCCCCGTCCATTCCACACAACAATAAATTATTTAATAAAGTAAGCAACCCGTTTTTCTTCGATTAAATTTTTGCTTACAGTAGTTAAAATTGATCGAAACATGGTTTTTACAGCGTGTCAGTTCGAACAAAACATCATGGACATGGACCTCCATTTGGAGTAAGCTACGTCAGTAACCCCGGAAGTACTCCGCTTTTACCAATCAACATTGGTCAACTGGTGGATATCACGGCAGAGAAATTTGGTGGTGGTGAAGGAATTGTTGTAAAACATCAAAATATTCGGAAAACATTTCAACAACTCAAACATGAGGTAAAGGAAACAAAAATTCTGTAAATTTGGTCAAAATTGCGATATGATGAAACTTTAGGCAGATGACTTTGCAGAGGGACTTCTTAGCATAGGATTTACCAAAGGAGATAGGATTGGAATTTGGGGCCCAAATAGTTACGAATGGTAAAGAAAATATGTTTCCCGATTGTTGGTCATGTAAAATGCAACTTAAATTCGTAAAAATTAATTTGACCATTACACAATTTAGGTATGTGACGCATATGTCGGCAGCTAAAGCTGGTCTAGTGTTAGTAAGTTTTAAATTAAATTGCACGCTACTTTGGATTTAAATAATGAACAATAATTTTTGAATCAGGTTAACATTAACCCAGCATATCAAGCAAGAGAAATTTTGTATGCAATAAATCGGGTTCGAATGAAAGGGATAGTTATTGCAGACACTTTTAAGACTCAAAATTATTATAACACATTACTTTCCATTATTCCGTCCATACAAACATCCGAGGCTGGAAAAGTTAGTTCAGATAAAGCTCCTTCGCTCAATACTATCATTAGCATGGGATCTGATTCCAAAAAGTTAGTTGATTCGGTCCATAATGTTAATTGATTAAATTCGTTTTCAATTTATAAATAGAGGTACATATCAATTTGGAGAAATTATGTATGAAGGATCCCGGTGGAAGGACAGAGACAGAGTTACCAAGATGTCTAAAGTAATACAATTTGATGATATTTGCAATATTCAGTTCACGTCTGTGAGTTATATCTAAAATGCTCTTTTCTTGATTGACATTGAATATCCAAACATTTGTTTCAGGGCACAACAGGGAATCCAAAAGGTTAGTCTGATTTTGTATTTCAATATTTCGGTTAAGAAAACTATGGTGAAACAATGTAAAAAGAACATAAATTACGTTTACGTTTGCCAATTTTTACTAGAACTTGTTTCAACAATGGTTAGGGTAACAGTAGGGTTTAAAACTTTCGAATTTTTTATTAAAGTTTTTCTCAGTAAGCGTCCTGTTTCAAAGGTGAAACTTCTGTTTATAGTTTTCAATGTTCCAGTCAACAGTCTGACTCTGAACTAGAAAGTCAAAGTAAAGCAACAGTGTTTTATTTTATTTTAGGAGTAATGCTCACGCACCACAACATGGTGAATAACAGTTTTCTTATAGCCAAACGGTTTGGCTACACTTCAAAGGTATGTGATTTGTTGCGTCAAAACGGACTCTTTATCCATAAGAAATTAAAACAAAGTGAGTTAAATAGGACAGAATTTGCATCCCAGTACCACTTTTTCATTGCTACGGTTCCGTTGGTGGTATGTTAACGGCTTTACACAGTGGTAGTACATGTGTATTTCCATCGGAAGGTTTTGATCCAAACAGAAGTGTACAAGTAGTTGAAGAGGAAAGGTTGGTCGAACTTAGAATAAGATCCCATGTTCGATCGAGAATTAATATACTTACATTTCTTAAGTTGCACCTCTTTATACGGGACCCCAACAATGCACTGTGATATACTTCAAACCCCGGACTTAGCTAAAAGAAATTTGTCATCTTTACGTATAGCCGTTACAGCGGGAGCAATATGTCCACCAGAAATTGTAAAAGAAATGAGCAAAAAGTACTCCTGTAAAGTGACAGTCCGTAATTAACAAGATTTAATTTTTTCGATATTACGGAGTTAATTATTATTATCATGCTATCAATCTACTTCTAACATTCTGAATATAGAGTTTGTATGGTTTAACGGAAACAAGTCCAGTAATTTTCCAATCATTACCAGAAGATTCAGAAGAAACACGGATTTCAACAATAGGTTATCCTCAAGAGCATACAGAAGTAATTCATCTTAAATAATGTGTAAGATTAATCTTTAAACTAACAACTACTATGGTTCAAACAGATTAAAATAGTTGATCAAGATGGAAATATTGTACCAATTGGCACAGAGGGTGAGATGTGTTGCAGGGGATATATGAATATGCTTGGTTATTGGGAAGAACCGGAGAAAACCAAGGAAGTCCTTAAAGATTCGAGATGGTTCCATACTGGGTACATTTTCATATTTCACACGTTCTGGTTAAATTTTTGTTTAATAAACCTTATTTTAGGGACACGTTTGTAATGTTACCTTCTGGGCATGCAAAAATAGTGGGTAGGATAAAGGATATGATAATTAGAGGAGGTGAAAACATTTATCCTCGAGAAATTGAAGATTTCCTTCATTCAAATCCCCATATTGCCGAAGCTCATGTCTATGGAATTAAATCCAAACGCCTTGGTGAAGAAGTAGCAGTTTGGATTAGACTTAAGGATGGACATACATTGACTGAAGAGGAGGTTGTCACCTACTGCAAAGGACAGGTATTAAAAAATACTTTCGTCACAACGATTCAGAAGTTAACAACTACCATGTTTTTTGTTTTAGATCTCTCATTTCAAAATTCCTAAGTACATATTCTTCCGTTCCGACTTTCCTAAGACTACATCGGGAAAAATTCAAAAGTTTAAGATGCGAGATGTAACAATGAAACTGTTAGGTGTTGACGAAGTAAAATAAAACAAAGTATCGGACAATCAAATGTTGTAAAATATAATCAATAAGTTGTAATAAAAGAAATATTCCATAACTTTTCAAACTTTTAACCATGCACATATTTTCTGTAACTTCTTCTACGTTTGCATTTTTCTAATACCTCGATTCGCTGTTTAAACTTTGAGCTAGCTTTATAATGAGTTCAAAAAGTTCTTAACATTGCTTCGCTTATAAAACATACTCAAGAATTCGATCCATTGAATTTACAGAAACCAATGATTCGACATCGAACAAGGACAAGATTCTACTAAAAAGAACCTTTAGTGTTTGGAATGCATCTGTTTGGTTCTTGTTCTTATAAACCATACTCAAATAAACTATGCAAATGTTAAGGACAACTAAATATTTCCCAACTACATTTAAGCGAATAAGAATATATATGTATTTATAAAGTTGTAATTTGTAATTTTGCACAACGCACTTTATACATAAAAGTTTTGAAGGCTAGGATAGAAAGATACGAGTCTGGAGCTTACTATAATAACTACAACCAAAACTACTAACAAAGTCAGTCAAGATTATTTGGTTAGATCTAGATGAGTACATGTTCTAACGCAAGCTATTTTAATACACGCAACGGAATATTATAGTTTCTTTAAGGCTATTACAGAGTCTGTGAGTTTTTAAAATTATAGTTGATATTAAGTTACTACTTTTATTATATTCATCAAAATCAAATTTATCATTTAGCAATACCATTAAATAGTTCTTTTTGTTCAAATCAACATTCCAGAACTCTAAATCTACATCTTATACGGCACTAAAACTACCATTTCGACACTTCATCTTTTATAAACTCATTATACACATTGTTTAGCAGTGCACAACAATAGTAGCAAGCAGGTAATATAAAAAACAATACTTGGATTTTATATACAAGCCAAGCCGAGTGTTTGGACTTTTTACTTTGCTATTGAAAATTATTTGATCAAAGTTAGTAATTGTGCGTTTTTTTAACTAGCAAGCAGAAGACTTGCTAAGGCTAAGCTAAGTTTTCATTGATAATGGGATAAATTTTAACCATGACCCTATTTATTTTAATCTGTATATAATGTATGTTGTGCTGTGCATCTTCTGTAGTCATATAATATCCATCCAAATCATATTCACATCATTCGACTAAGAAACAATAATAATAATATTAAACTGAAAATAGATTAAACAAAATGATGTTATTTTATTCATTACGTGAGCATAATAATTCCTGGGCTAAAAATCTTTATCAACATTTCTGATTCTGATTGAGACTCAACTCATTTTACGACAAATATTTTTTATCCAATTCCAAATTGATAAACATCAACTTATAGTTATAGTTAAAATATATGCAATCCAATTAGCATAGTAAATAGTAGTCATATAGTCATAGTCATTGAATCAAGGCTGGTTAGACAAGATTAATTTAATTTATACATTTTTCATCAATAACTGTTGCCCCACTAAGACTAAGCAGAAGCACATACTATTTTTACCATGTATGTTATGTAGGTAGTTATAGTCGTAGTCGTAGCTGGATAATTTTTATGCAAACTACAATAACTATAACTATTCTAAACACCAGTAAACTATCATATCGTCTGGATTATTACAAGAGAACAAGAAACCATGTGTACTTCTATCTGTATGGATGGATTAACTACTTTTTTATATAACATAATAATAAGGCCATAAATAACTACATCAGTCTGTCTCCATGTTACGTAACCGTTGATTCATTTTAGACTGTAATAATATTAGCGTGCAATGCATAAACTCTTCCACTGGATAATACATAAAATATCCACTAAAAAACAAACAGCATAAGTTAACTATAACTGTGAACTGTAAAGAATTTTTATTGTTCTTGGAATAGCTGAAGTTAGCGGAATAATATATTTCATTGCACTTCCATAGAGTACAATAACGAAACTTTCACCGGTTTTCGTTTAGAAAACCATTGTCCTTTCCCTTTGCTTTGCCTATTCCAATCCTAGAATCCTTGAATCCTCGAATCTTCTTGCGTTCATCTAAATTTTGAACACATATATAGAAAAGCGGTGGCTTTAAAACTGTTCTAATATCCTAGTTTTGTTAGAAAAAATATTCTAGTTATTATTATTGTCCTGAAGTTCTTATCAGGAGAATTGATTTGATTCCTAAATTAAGAAAAGCTTCCAATATATACTAACTCATGTAAAGCCTATTTCTACTTTCTTCTGTTCTGATAAAATTTCCTGCTCACTCACTTGTTATTAATGTAACTCAAAACCTTTTTATTTGAATTTATAGCATTATGTCTTCCCGTGAAAGAATGTCCCGACGGTTTTATCGGGTGGAAAGTCAAGGTGATTTGCTATCTCACATGGATCGTGGCGAACAAGCATCCTCTGAAAATCGCTGGACTCTTGAAGTAGCTTGGGAAGCAGCTAATAAAGGTAATATTCAAAAATCAATTTAACAAAACGTTATTAGAAAATTTATAATATTATTTATTTGTAGTTGGAGGAATCTACACGGTAATTCGTTCCAAAGCCTATGTTTCCACAGAAGAGTTGGGTGATCACTATTGTCTTTTTGGGCCGTATAAAGAACAATATGCCAGAACAGAAGTCGAGTTAGGCGATTATTTACCAGATAATCCATTACAAATTGCTGCTAACAATCTTAGATCCAAAGGTTTTGGGGTAAATTGTTTAATGAGTTCACTTTAAGAATACGCTTTAGTATAAATAATTTGCAGGTGAAAGTTGGAAGATGGCTTGTAGATGGAAATCCTCAAATAATTCTGTTTGACATTGGGTCAGGTTCTTGGAAACTTGACGAGTGGAAACAAGAGCTTTGGGATAAATCTGGTGTAGGAATTCCACATGGAGACATTGAGTGCAATGATTCTGTTATATTCGGATTCTGTGTGGCTATGTTTGTAGCAGAATTCAGAAATGCAGTTCAAAATTACTCCGATCATAGTCCTAGAATCGTAGTTCATGTACATGAATGGCTAGCCGGAATCTCACTTATAATGATAAGACTTTGGGGAATTGATGTGGCCACTGTATTTACAACTCATGCTACGCTCCTTGGCAGATTTCTTTGTGCTGGGGCGACAGACTTTTACAATAATTTAGACAAGGTATTGTAATGATAGCCACAATGATTTGGTAACAAGAATACAATTTTTCTTATATGTATGTATTTCAGTTTAATATTGATGAAGAAGCTGGTAAACGGCAAATTTACCACAGATATTGTATGGAGAGAGCTGCTTGTCAAATGGCTCATGTGTTCACCACGGTCTCGGAGATTACTGGTACGCTTTTCATAAAGTTTTTCATACGCTTTTTAATGTTTCATTTTGATAAAACCCTGATTAGGCCTAGAAGCAGAACATCTAATTAAACGAGTCCCTGATATTATAACACCAAATGGACTAAACGTTAAAAAGTTTTCAGCTTTACATGAATTCCAAAATCTTCATGCCATTTCAAAAGAGAAGATTAATGAATTTGTACGAGGTCATTTCTATGGACATTTTGACTTTGATCTTGATAAGACCCTATATTTTTTCACTGCTGGGAGATACGAGTTTGGGAACAAAGGTGCTGATATTTTCATTGAAGGAATGGCTCGGCTTAATCATTAT
The DNA here is from genome assembly GCA_034700645.1 of Xenylla mediterranea. Lineage (NCBI taxonomy): Eukaryota > Metazoa > Arthropoda > Collembola > Poduromorpha > Hypogastruridae > Xenylla > Xenylla mediterranea. The sequence goes on along the minus strand of JAQGCY010000162.1, from coordinate 1,421 downwards.
CTGAAGGTAAGTAATTTTAGTGGAAATGGAAATTATGTGAAATCTCAAGAAATTTTTTTTCTAAATAAATATTATTACCTAGGAATCTAAAAGCACAACCACGGTTGTCGCATTCATGATTTTTCCTGCCAAAACCAATAATTTTAATGTGGAGAGTCTTCGAGGCCAAGCATTGACTAAAAGTTTACGTGACACAATTAATAGTGTGCAACAAGACATTGGGAAAAGAATGTATGATGCATGTTTAAGGTAATCTTAATCTCTAAAGTAATTTAGAAAAGTCCTTAATGTTTCTTTTTAATTTGCGTAGTGGAAGGCTCCCAGTTGCTGATGAATTGTTGAAAAAAGAAGACATGGTTAAAATCAAAAGATGTATTTACTCCTTGCAGAGATCCACACTTCCTCCGATAACAACTCATAATGTAGTTGATGACTGGAAAGATCCAGTACTTAGTTCACTTCGCCGGTGCAAACTTTTCAATTCTGTTCACGATAGAGTTAAAGTGAGTTCATCAGTTTATATTAAGGAAAGTTCTTTCATGACACTGATCATTCTCAGGTTATTTTTCATCCCGAATTCCTGTCTTCAACAAACCCACTATTTGGTTTGGACTACGAAGAATTTGTTCGTGGTTGTCATTTGGGCGTGTTTCCATCATATTATGAACCTTGGGGTTATACTCCTGCAGAGTGCACTGTCATGGGCATTCCATCTATTACAACAAATCTTTCTGGTACTTGTTTTCTATAATTCTAGCAAAACTTAAATATGAGAAACCATTTGACACGCTCGTTCTTCCTTAGGGTTTGGCTGTTTTATGGCAGAACATATTGCTGACCCACAAAGTTATGGAATTTACATTGTTGATCGTCGGCATATCGGTTTGGAAGAATCCGTGAAGCAATTAGCTAATAACATGTATGACTTTACTCGACTCAATCGAAGGCAAAGAATTATTCAACGAAATCGTACAGAGAGATTGTCGGATCTTTTAGATTGGCGAAGTCTAGGGGTTGTAAGTATTTAGTATTTAAAATTTAAAATAACTTAATTTATCAAATCTTTGAATTTCCTAGTACTATCGGCAATCAAGAATGAAAGCTCTGAAAATTGTTTATCCTGATATGATTGAGGATGAAGAATCTGGTGGATCTGGAAGAATGAATTATCCTCGTCCTATTTCCGAACCACCTTCACCGTCATCTTCTAGAGCAACTACTCCAGCTCCGTCAGACGATGAAGTGGACTCAGATGCAGAGGTTTGTTATCTTACATGATTTCATATACATATATAATTAAACTAATTGTACTTTTTCCCTATAGTTGGAGGAATTACAAAGACCAAACGGTCTCAATGGCTAAATGGAAATTCAGATTTATATGCTTATACTCAAGACAAAATTCTTGTAGAAATTACTGC
>JAQGCY010000161.1:0-25017 GCA_034700645.1 Xenylla mediterranea | reverse complement strand
TAACACCACAAAATATTTGTTTTTTATTATTATTATAAAATGTTAGTGCTGAGTTAACGGGTTATATTGGACCAGTAGTATTTAGAAAATGGTATTTTTTTATTATTTTAAAATTTTCATTACGGTAATTAAAACATGGGAACAATTTTATTCTAATCTGGTTATTCCTATTGCTTGCAAAACTTTAAAACAAATAATTAAAAAAATCCTACGGCTTTAGGATCTAACAAATTAAATATCACACAACTCCTCGTGCTTCTAAAACTCATATCACTTGATATTTACTTAATCACAACATGCGCTGGATTAAAAAGAACTTTCTTGATAAGAAAATACAATAGAATTAAAGGAAATAAACCACAAAACAATAGTAAATGGTAACGGTCACTTGTATTTACTTTACATAATATAAAACTTTCTGATAATAACTAAACTAGTGTACTATAAACTTTGATGTCCTCCAATGTCCATGTGCCTACACACTAATCGTAGACAAGTAAAACATTCTAACCAACAACTTTGCATTCTGATTCTATGGACGACTATACATTTGAGAACATGATCAATTCAAGTGTTGTAATTGAAAAGCGTTCAAGTCCCTATTATAAATGTTTGGTTATATCTATTTGAAATTGCTCAGAAGAAAAATAAGCCAACATAAACATAGTTCATATTCATAGTCACCGAGTGATTTAACAAATCTGTTTGATTGAATGAGTAATATACAAATATAAAACAAAAAATAAAAATAAATGTGGAACTAATAGGGGGATGGCGATGATAGGTTCTGTTTTCTGTTTCAGTTTTGCTGATATGTTTCATTAACACCACTAGCGATAAACAAGCTTTAAGACAATTTGTAAAACAAATATCAGACATGTAAGCTTCTCTTCAATAATATCAGAAGTTCAGATCAGATTCAGAACACGGTCACTTTTACAGACAACAAGGCATTCTTTCATTTTATTGAAGGAGAAAAGTAATCTTATACTACTGACAAATGGGGATGTTAAATTACAATCAGGAAGCACAAAAATAGGTATAATGTGATAAAGCATTTATTAATAACAAATCCATCATAAAATGTTCGATATAAATCTTTAGAAAAGTTTAACAGTTTGATGAATAAATGCAGTCAAGCCTCAAGAACAGACCCCTTTGAATTATTTTTACAATTTATCATCGAGTACAAAACTACTTCAAAAATAATTCACATTTTTATTTTCCCTGTTCAATGTACAACAAGTCAATAAGGTCTTTCATAAATAAGAATTGTAAAAAAGTGCATTTGCCTAACATTTTTACAGAGTGAAATAAAAATTTTAAATTCAGAATTAAGAAAAAATGTGTATAACAACATGGGATTGAAAGTTGAAAGACGAATGATGAAAGTATAAGCACTTTACTAGAAGTACAAGGGTCGTTTTTTAAGGGATGATCATGAAATCCTGATGTGAGAACTAAATCTGGCTTTTAAAAAATAAAATTCTAAATAAATTCTGTTCGGTTGGATGGCTTTCTCAAGGTCTTTTTTTCATTTCTAAACAACTATTTATTTCATTTCATCCAGCAGAACCAAATAAAGGAATTGGAGAAAAAAATATAATGTAAAATTGTAAAGTGTACTCAAGATTCTGATGACACTATTATTGTATTATAAACTTTAAATTACAATTTACAAGGGATATAAAATATCTAAAAATGCCTTGAAGGAATCCAAGCTCAACAAATTAGCTTGGAAAAGGAATGGGATTTTTTTTTAAAGTTACACCTGTAATAATAAATACTCGTCGTTTTTAAATTCAACCTGGAATATAAATCCACCGAAACGAACTTCCATTCTTGTAACTAAGAAACTTTACCGAACTGGGACAATATATATTATATTCTTTTCTTATAATTTTCGATCGGCAGAAAAGTCTTTATTAAGTAAAGAAATTTCTAACGTTTATTTACCAGTTAGATAAATACATTGATTTAGAATTACTTCAATTAAAGGCTAAACAGAGCGATTAAGAATCGTTATCGTATCTGAATTCGCTAAACTTTACATAAGCTTATCAACATAAATCGCAGGCTAATCAATATTTTTTATCATCCTCGGTATCCTCATCCTCTTCGCAAGAAGGACATTCGACACAGTCTTCTTCCTCTTCTGATTCTTTCTTATAAGGCTTCTTCTTTTTCTTATTCTTGTATTTTGAATTGGTCTTGTAATTATACTTTGACTCTTCATCATCATCATTTCCTGATTCATCCTCTTCTGACTCAGGCTTATCTTTATATTTTTGTGATTTATATTTCGACTCATCTTCGTCTGAAGAAGGTTTATATTTTTGGGGCTTATACTTTGGTTTTGGTTCATCTTCATCGTAACTAGGTTTATATTTTGGCTTTTCATATTGATCTGGAGGTGGCTTTGGAATTTCTTTTGCAGGATATTTTTCTTCATACATAGGTTTCTGTGGTTTATATTTCATGTAATTGTCTTTAGATTCTTCATTGTACTTAGGTTTGTCTGGTTTTTTATATTCGTAGGATATTGGTTTGGGATAAGGTTTGGGCGTTGTTGTTGGGGGCTTAGGAACTTGCTTATAATTGATATTTGTTCGAAATAATGGATTTCTATAAAATGATAGAAAGTATAATCCTGTTAATATTTTCAATTTCTTAGCTAGAAGCAATATTCGATCTTCTGCAGGAGTTTGCGAAGCTTCCGAAGCTTCTGCTCCTGCATCCCCTGGTAATAAAATTGCTTTATTTTCTTCATTCTCTAAATTATGTTGAGATGGCCCTCCACTTCCTAATCTTCGAATGTGTCGAGCGCTTTGTTGGCCTAAACCTGATTTCGGAAATCCAGATTTGGAATTTACACTTGATAAAGTAATCACCTACATAAAAAGTAGTTTGGATGTAATCCGATAAATCAATTTTTATCAAAATCGCCTTATTAAACTTACCAAATATAATAAAATCAACAAATTAAATTTGATTTTTGAATACAATAACATTTTAAAAATGAACTGAATGAAGTATGGCAGGTTTTGCTTTTACAAATCTTCTTATCTAAAACACACCATTAGTTAGATGTGCTCTTTTTAACAACTCAGCTTAAACTGTTCCTATTTTGCTCCATAGTTTTAGATTTAAAAGTTTTGTTTCAACTGAAAGTGAAAGTTTAGGGTCTTCATTAGTACTTAAGTATATTGTCAGGTTCCGGAATCTTAAATCCATTGCAGTGACACACTTAAACATTTTTACATCATTGAAGAAAACGAGGAGAAAGCTTTTCTAAAAATAATGAACTTGATCTTATCTCTAATAATGCGTACTCGATTACGTTGGGGTAGATAAACAAAAGAAGTTTCATTTTTCTAAGGAATTATGAATGAATTATGTAAAATAAAATCTAAACTCTGGTTGGACTTAATAAAACATTCATCGCTTTTAACGTATACATACGAGTATATTGCATTTTAAAAACTTTACACTATACAGGTATTGTTCCGGAGAAAGAAGATTTGTTTGAACAAACAATGCATTAATTTATTGTGTAAGCTAAAAAAATACCTCCTGAAACGTGAAGCATGAAGATGAAGCTGTCGTCACTATAAATAGTATTATAAACTAGAAAGTAAAGCAAATAACATACAAGAATAAGAAAGGATTTATTTTTTGCCTAATCATACATCATAACAAGCTCACTGCATCTTTGGAACTAAAATACCATCTGGAAAAAGCTAGTAAAATACATATTAACATGAATGAGCCCTTACATCCCGTTTCAATGTCTTTCATTCTGTATGAATGAATTTTTGGTTTGATTGTTGCAGCAGTCTGTAATTTTTACATATATACACCTGTTCAAGTCCTAGACTGGAAAAAATAAGTCTGTGAAATCTTTTTTTTTTTATTACTTTTGTCTAAATGAGCAATGATCATGAAATCATGATCACTTAAGTCCCGGATGAAACCAATTTAAGCGTATGTAGATATACTTAAAGGGAACATAATCTCTTTAACTTCAGGATACCATAAATTAATGTAAAAAGAAAGAATTGGATCTTTGTAACCGGTTCGGAATTATACAAAGAATACGTATAGAAGTAAAATTAACATTTACATTATATTCTGAAACCTTAACGAAAGTATAATTGAGGAAGGCCTCTCCTCAAAATATTCTCATTAAATAAATCATCAATGCTTCTGAATTCTGATTCTGAACTTGAATTAATAAATTTTGAGCAATCCTATGTAACGCTGACAGAAAATGAAAGAATTTGTTGCATAGAAGTTGAAATTAAATCATTATCTTCTTGTTCTGTTCTGTACTCGTTATAAATATAGGATTCATTATACGCCCCTTTTTTAATACCTATCTTATTATTCTTACCTGTCCTTAAAAATAAGAATTTTCATTTTAAAGTCTTTAAAAGAATTTGGATCTCAATTCTCAAACAATTTTACCTTGAGGCCAAATGTTGGTGCAAGTAATCGTAAAGTAAAAGCAGAGGATTTACTGTCTTACAAACAGTCTTAAGCTTACTTCTTACTTACTTTTATATTTTTACTGTCTTGTCTTCTTGAGTAATTTATTTAAGACTTGGGTTGTTTTGTACCCAAGTGTACCAAAGAAGCTGCTGAATGCTGAATGTTGAAGCTAAATCCCCAGCGTCTTAACTTTTATTGTATTGTTCAATTTTTATTCATTCACCTGGGACAGTAAATAATAATACTTACTTACCTGTACAATTTACATGCATGCAAACAAATGTAACAGATATAACACATTTTTGGTTTAAGATAAAGTCAAAAATCGAATCCAAATCCTCTGAGCCAAAGCCAAGACATACAGTAAAAGTCATATATTTCAGTAATTATTGAAACCTTAAGATGTGCAGATAGGAAAAAAATCTTTAGAATCTTAGTAATAATAATGATAAAGGGAAGACGGAAAAGGGAAATATTTAATAATTAATTAATTAATCATTTATTAAAACTAAATTGTAGACAAATTATGAATATATATAATCTGATGGTGAATCAAGGCTCGAAAAATATCTTTACTTTTGTATATTTATTAATTTCATGTAAGTTTAATGATTTTATGAACCCGGCGAAGTTGCATCCTGCATGTAATTTAATTTGTTTTACTTACAGTTCCATCCCTTATAATAAGTTCTGAAGATGGAAGTCCAATTGGAAAATTTAACGTTTATCATCACAGTGTTGGAGGAAATGTTTTTGCAGTAAATGAAACAAGTATACTCATTAAAAGTTTTAGTTATGATGGATTAGGAAAAGATGCATATTTTTGGGCTGGACAAAGTGGAAGTCCAAGTACTCAAGGGTTCATTGTGCCTAATGAAAATGGAAGGTAATAGAAAGCTAAAATTATTGCATACTTAGTAAAATAGTTGACTCAAAATGTCCAATCTTTTTAGAACAAATGTGCTGGAAAAATATGAAAATCGAGATATTGTCCTCACACTGCCTGATGGAAAAAGAGTGAACGAAATTAGATGGCTTGCTGTATTTGATCTCATTAAACTTGTAAGAAATACATTTACTGCATTTAGTATTAGTAGATAAATTATCACTTTGCATTACATTTTAGGTAAGCTATGGAGATGTATATATTCCCGACGATTTTGTACCACCAGGCATTCATCATCTTGGTCCACTTACCAGTAGATCAGACGATGTTAATTCCGATGATGTTGAAATTGTTGATACAAAAACAATCCGATTTGTAGGATTAAATTTACATCGTGATGATGATCAAGGTAACAGCTCATAATCTTTTAGGTTATGTATAATTCTTAATGATTTTATAAATTATAATTTGCAGAAGTGTTTTTCTGGGCTGGGAAAGGACACTCGCCTTCTCCAAGAGGACATATTCTCATACCAGATGAAAATGGATAGTGAGTTCCATAAGTTTATTAAGCTTCTAGAACTTGTGCCTCTAAACACTATATTTGTTTGCAGCCTGGAACCATTACGCTCATACAATCAAGAAGATGTAACTGTGACACTTCCTGGTGATACAAGAATTGATCAAATTGATTGGGTAGCAGTTTATGATAAGTCTGGGGGTAAAGCATTGGGTTATGCTAGCATTCCTGCAGAGGTTAACGTACCACCGAATCTAAACGAAATTGAGGTAACGTATTACGGGTATAATCGCTTGCTAAATCACAAAGTATGAAGTATGACATTAAAATGCTCTCCCTCACAGAAATTTCCATACAGTTTACCAAACTGTGAACAATTACACTCAGACATGCAAGTGAGTTGGGATGTTTTAGGACAAACAATTACAATTGAATTGATAGGAATGATAGGTAATTTGGAAAACTTAACCATGACATGACTTAAAGGGAATGCGTAATACTTATATCTATAATTTATTGTTGTTCGAATTAGATCATGATGAATGGATGGCATTTGGAATAAGTGGTAGTCCCAATAGATCTCAAATGGTTGGGTCAGATGTAGCTTATGGATATTTGGAAAAAAATGGAAAAGGACATGTATATGATCTCAATATTGATGCAAAGTCTGTGGTAAGTAATGTTTAAATAAGTTCGAAGGAATCGACCAGTGGATGTGGAACTGAGTTATACATTCTTAGATTTATAATATAATTCTTATTTTTTTGACTAATTGGCATTTTAGTGTACCACAATACTGGATATTAAACATGGTGTATGCAAAGATGCACAAATCCTTAAACAAGATTCTACTCAATTGTTAGAAGCCAGAAAAATTAATTCCATTACAGCAATCAAGTTTCGTAGACAATTAACAAAAAATGAAGACAATGATAAGGAGTACTTTACTTCCTCACCATTAAGTATAATATTTGCTATAGGGAAATTATTTGAGAATGGTGAACCAGCATTTCATAGAGTTTGGAATAAAGCAGAGAGGAAAATTGATTTTGGTAAACCAATTAATGAATGCAAGAATTTTGTGGTGAATCGAAAGAATTCCGAAATGTAAGTAACAAATTCTTTGTACATATTATTATGAGAAATAACACTACGATAAAAAATTCTTTACAGTAAACCTTGGGGAACAGTTTTAATCAATGATGCAAAGTTAAGAACATTTAGTGCAAGATTAGGCCCATCGGCTGGAGCTAGGGGTTATGAAGGAATTACAGGTAATTGACTTGACATTGCGTTTTTAGATATTTGAGGAAAATATGAAAGCATAAATAATCCAAATTGATGATTTTTTTATAGGGCTTCCATCGCCTGGACTATCATGGTATATTCATGGCTTCCTTGCTCCTGAACTTATTATGCAACGAGGTATCACTTATAACTTTCGAGTTGAAGGTGGAAATAGTCCACATAATGTTCAAGGATATCATCCACTTATTATTAGCACAGAAGTAAGAACTATCTAACAAGACAAAGTTTGCCAAAAGAAATAACTAATATCAATATATTTCAGCCTAATACTTTATCCTCATCTGCCACAACCTTAGCCGGCGTTGAGCTCACTAGAAGAGGACAATCACGCCCAACAGCAGCCGGAAGACTATGCTTATGGACACATACTAAACATGATAGAAGACTTGATATAACTTTTCCAACTTTTGAAAAATATCGTAACAGTTTAAAATTACGATGTGAAAATGGTTCTGAGCCTGGTATACTTGAAATTACACCAAATTCCTCATGGCCTGATGTTGTATACTATGGTAGTTACTTAGCACCAAATTTAGGATGGAAAATTCATATTGTGGATAGTACTGGAACAGGATTTTATAGTGTTAATGGAGGAGGCTCAATCAATAATAATAATATTATATTTATAAGTACAGGATTACCATTAATTTTTGTGTTGTTGATACTCAGCAAATATCTCATATTTTAAGGGAATGAATGAAAAAATTTTAAAAAGTTTTAACTTATTTTAATAACTTTCTTTTAATAGAAATAGAATGTACTAGATGATGTAGAATCTAGAAATTTTAGAACAAGACTTTTTCACTCTTTTAATTTAATTTAATTTTCTTTATTGTGCAATAAAATTCACCAATAAATATAAAAATCTTACTTATTGTAAAATATATATAAAATTTATCAAAAGATTTTTTTTACTTCATGAGTATTACATTTACTACAACTAATAACAATATATACTACATTTGATATGTACATTTTCATAATACTCCTCAATTTAACTATAAAAAAAACTAAAACAAATGCTCAAAAGAGGTATTTCGTTGCATAAAAATCATTGTAATTTGTAACTATTTAGCTGCATTCGAATTTGAATTAAATTAAAATTAAACACAACCATATTCATACCATACAGAATCATCATCCTCAGAAGAGGATGACAAGCATTCAGGAATATCGTGTATTACTCCAGGATTAATTAAATTATTTTGATTTGGATCTGGACTCTTCCTTCCAGAAATTGGACTAAGGTGTAATTCATGACTATTTGTATTCACAGAACGAAAATTGACTTGGATATTGCAACGACTTAATAAATTTTGTGATAGATCATCAAAAGGTGGACGGTTGGATTCAAGCTCTTGATTTTCATTAAGGTTTCCTAATCCTTGTCCAGTGCCAGGATTAGAATATGTTTCTGAATAGTTTGATTGTCGATTTGGAATTACTTCTGACGTTGAACAAATTGGACCCTGTTTAAAACAGATATAAGAAATGGAAGTTATGTTCATAACCCAAAAAAGAAATAGGACGATGTACCTGTGCTAGCTGGATGTTTCTTCCTTTTGATATTTTAACATTTCTTGCTGTAGCCGGCAATGAAGTCGGACATACAAAAAAAAGTTCATTTTCCACTTCTTCAAAGCTTTTTTGGTGACTATTGGATCTAACTAAGGGCTCCAAAGGTTTACGGATTGCAAACTCTGGACTTTGCTCCCCAATATATTGACCGGAAATTGGAGCAACGATACTGGCGATATTCCCATTATAACGAAGTGGTGGACTAGGGTTTCGGATATGTCTTGTATAAGATTTTAGACCTAGATTTAATTCATCCAAATCACTCTCGCTACTTGTACTTGTCAATTTTCTTAAGCAATTCGGACTTAAACTTAGCTCTTCATCGGCATCGTTACCATAATCTAAAAGATTTGGTACAACTTGCTTTTCGGAACTTGGAGTATTTGAACGTCTAGAACAATATTTAAACTTCTTGGTATCACTATTTACAAATTTACAACTACACTTATTCAGATTCAGGAAAACCATACTTTTTTCGATGAGAAGAATGACTATTTCCGTGACGGGAATGGTGTTTTCTGCTACTTCTACCGCTGTGTCTACTTGGCGTGGACATTGGCGAGTAACTCTCGGAATTCTAAGATATTATGATATAGCCTTGTAACTTTTGTAGTATTCCAAAAGCAAAATTAACTTACCCTCGGATCTTCCAATTGTTCACTAGGAGAAGTCAATAAATTTGTTACTTTCTGTAAAACAACTTTTGCTGTTCCAATTCCAAGTGGAATGGTGGATTTTTTCGAATGTCTACCATGATGGCTTCTTCGGCTTCCTCTCTTAGATCTTCTACCTTTTTCAGATCTATCGGATTTTATCCCATCTTGAGTGGGGACTACAGCGTCATCATACTCTTCAAATCCTTGTTCATCCACCTCCACCTTGCATTCTGGTTCCAATAATCCTGAAGAACCTGAAATATTCAATTTGTCAACCGGAGTTTCCTCTGGTTCGTCATCTATTTCATCCATTTGAATTATAACTTCTTGCTGCAAGATTGGTTGAACTTCTGCTTGCGGCACCACTGCATCTTTTTCAGTTCCTCTTGGCTCAACATTAATAATTGGTTCACTAGGTTTAGGCACTTCGGGCGGAGGTGTTATACTGATTGAAGGAACAGTTACTGCTTCCGGAGATGCAATGGTATTTTCATTTTCTAATAGTGGTGGCTTCGGTTTGTCTTCATCGCCTGAATCCAAGCCTAATCCAAGATCATCATGTTCAAATGGTTCATTTTCAAGAGGAGGTACATAGACTTCGTTGTCCGAAAGTTGACTTAAATTCAAATCTCTAGAACTCATTTGCATAAAGCTAACTTCTAATCGTTCCTTTTCTATGGATAACATGTTGATTTGGTCCATAAGAATGGCATGTTTTCGTTGGTAGTTTCTGGGTAAAATAGGAAAATATCAGTATAAGTATAAAATAGATATAAAAATAGCAGTTGTGAATTACCTATTTTCGTTTTGCAATATCTCAAGGCGTTCATAATATTGTTCGGACTCTTCAAGCCTCTTCTTAACTTTTAAAAGTTCAGCTTCAAGTCTTTGAGCCTTATCTTGTCCTTCCCTAAGTACATCAAATTCATCCCTTGCTTTCTTACAAGTTTTCAATTCTTGTTGAGTTTCCGTAAGCTAGTAGAGTTTAGTTTTAGCAAAATAAATTTGCATGAGTATCAAGTCAACATTAATTAACAATAAAATGAGCATCGCTACAACTCCTTACATTGTACAATAGTTCTTGCAATTGGTTCTTTGTAATTTCTAATTCTTCTCTACATTCTTGGAGCAAGTCAGATTTTTCCAATCTGGAATAATAAACAAAATTTAGCAACTTCAAAAGGAAATATGGAACTACATAAATAATTTTCATTACAGTTCTTCTCTCAAATGTCTCATTACTGCACGGCTTTCTTCTTGTGAAGTTTTGTCTAAATCTAATAATGAATCTCCTCCTTTAGACTCAAATTCATCTCTCTGTTCGCAAGAGAGTAATCCGATGTAATATTCCGCTAAATATCGCTCCTAATGATTGCAAAGCAAAATTGTTGAATTAAACGCTATTATTCAATATTTATTATCAAGCTTATTACCTGAATAGCAACATTTCTTTCATCTGTAACCCTTCGAAGTTGATGAATCAAATTATCATACATGGTTTGCTGTTTGGATTGATCCAGAGATGCAAAGTTGGGCCATGAGGTTATAGACACAAGATCAGGATTTTCTGTGGCCTATGAGTATAACATGCAAATGAAAATCAGCGTACAGTTAAATCTATTGTAACCTACAGTTTTAATGGATTCTATCAATTCTTCTTGGACGGATTTTGGAAATGATTTAATTTTCCTAATAGTATCATATTTTTGATTTCCTCCAACTGCCCCACCAAGCATTAATACCAAATACTTCTCTAGCTCTTCCACAGAACATGTTGGACAGTGCGTGGCCACATGCAAGGCATTGGGTGGCTGCAGAAGTAATAGCTTTTCAAAATGGTCCTCATAAAATGATTTTAAATCCTTAAATATTTGATGGAAATATAAGATCTTTCGTTTTGTTTCAGAACTTTGTGACGTGGATTTATTATTCGAGCGTGACGATGAAACTGATGCTGCACTGGTATTTGACGTCAATGAAATTGAACCCCCTGGTGTTTGAATCCCAGAATCCAATTGATGAAGAATTTGAGATTCATCAAATATTCCAGATAAATGAAGTGATGATTGATCCGGATCGGATTGACTGTTAATTCCACTGTGGAAAAATTAGGGCAAAATACATCATATTATGCTAAGATTGCATGAAAATCAGAATAGTTTACAATGCATTAACTATACTTTAACTTACATGAATTCTAACGCACTATTCAACACATTACTATTAACAAACTTTGAAAAACTATCCTCTCTTCTTAGTTCAGATTTTTCTACAAACGATTTAGCCTGAAATTAAATTAATCAATGCACTTGCTGTATATTAAACTTGAGAATCAAAACGCCTTATACAAGAATACTTACCCAAAAATATAGTGGTCTTCTTAAGAAATGATTACTAGATGAAGGTTGTCCGTCTTTACTAGAAAGGTTTTCACTTTGACCACTTATAGAACTATTAATAAAAGAATGTTCCGAAGTAGTTCCAAAACCAAATTCTTCGTATCCGTCCATAACTTCTTTTATAATTAAATGTGCGTAACAATTATCTCCTTAATTAATTTCAAACTAACAATTTTGGACGGAAACATCAATGGAATTATTACTTAATGAAATGATTAGATATGTCACCAACAATCTCTCAAACAGTTGATGATTAAATTAAAATTGTTGCAAAACTAGTTGTTGAAGCAAGGAAAAAAATACGGCAAATAATAATATTTTGTTTCTTTAAAAACTTGTAGTTTGACTTGTTTGTACACAGAAAGACGTTCGAACTGCACGAGTTATAGCGATAATATTAATGATAATAATCCGTAGTTACATTACAATTTAACATTTACATTTTATATTCTTATAACATCATTTCAATTCAATTCATTTATGATAAAAAGGAATCTCTTTTGTAAATAGTAATAGTAGTAGTAGTAGTAAGTTTTTTGTACAACAAAATTCTTTACTAAACTTCTTCTTTAAAATCTTTTGTAATCTTTAAGAGGTCAAAATACATTTATACATGCAAAAGTTAGTTAATCGTCGTAAGAAATGCTTGTAGTTGTAAGAAGTACGATAAGTAAGAGAGCATAAAGCTAAAATATAATGTAAGGTAAAATTTAATCTAAGCTAAATGATGATGACTTGACAGTGAACATAACAGTGACAGGTAGAACTGAAAGAATATTTCAATTTCAATACAACAACAACAAAATTAACATTGCATGATGATGATAAAAAATTCATCCATTTCCATCATACATTGTACATACATTTTCAATGTTCATAAGCTTCAATCTACTGGGGTAATTTTCATTATTATTTTTGTTTTGAACTACTCTTTTTAAAAAAAAATCATTTGAAAAGGAAGTAAGTACTTTGTAAGTTTGTAGTAAAGTAAAATATACGCCAATACAAAAATCCTGGCTTGATGAATTCTTCCATTTCATTTATTTCCACCATACTATACTATCCATACCCAAATTACAAAAAAAGTTTTTTAGGGTAACACCGACCTCATCATCACCATGAATTGAATCCCCATCCACCACCATCAGCCAACTGTTTTTTCCATTATTATTATTATTTTCTGTAAAGTAAAGTACATAGTAAGGTGCATTCATTAGTTTAGTTTAGAGTTAGATAGACTTGTAAAGACCCAAATACAGAATATATAGTGAATTTTACATGCTTCAAATATCAAAATATGCATGCATTCATAAGCTTATTCGACAATCGTGGAAACAAGAACAAAACAAGGGGAAAATATTCCAAAGACTATATGGAACAAACTGTACGAGAGTTACCAAAGGGTGAGACCGAGATCCCAAAATACGATAAGCTTTGACGATTACGAGAAGTAGAAGTACTTTTATAAAGTGCTTAAGCTTAACAATGATTTTGATTATTGCAAACTTCTGCAATGATGCCAAAGCCAAGCCAATTATTAGGCCATTACCATTACAAGATGAGGAAATGCTGTGTTTTTTAACTACAGATACCTAGCACAACATAAAATAAATTTTATATTGCTCAGTTAAAGGGATGCATTTGTAATTATTTCGAGGCGAGATGCCATTTCTAACTAGCAAATCAAAGCTGGATCATAAAAACAATGGTTTAAGTTTAGATATTTCACGTATTTCCTCCTTCTTCAAAACTTTCACCTACCTGCAGTTGGAAACGTTTGTTTGCCTCTATATTTATCGCAAAATTGTTATATTTTCAATGGAAGTTGACCAAAACCAAAGGAAATTCTTACTTTTCCCATAGAAAATTAACGTTACTAATTATAAAGAGTAGTTTGATGTAATAACTCTAGTCTAAGTATCTTCGTGACGTTGACTTTCTTTCTTTATTAAACCTTTTTTATTTTGACCATATTTTATTTTTATTGAACATTATGTAATTGAAATTATACGGTTTACCTCTGGTCTGTCTTACTCCCCAGTTAGCTTTAGCATACGTATTTTAAATATTACACTTTCTAATAATTTTTTTTTAATTAAACGCATCTAATGCATTACCAATTACTACAATAGCATATTCACCAATAAGATCTGCAACATTATTCTCAAGGAACCCTGAAATTTCAATTCCGGTTTTCATTTCAATCATACGATACACTTCTTTGATATCTGTTAATAAAAATTCGAAGATGCTTAATTCATTTTCAATTTCAACAATTGCGTTGAGGAATTCTGGAACGTTTTTAGTGCTGGAATAAAATGAGAGGAAATTTTTTAAGGCGTCCAAACAAGTAATAATTGTCCAAATTCAAGTACAATCTTACAATTCATTGTAGCACATATCCCTGACAATTTTGAAAAGACGGATATTCATACAAATATTACTTGGATCAGAGTCTTGATAACATTTCTTCTCAATCATTGATTCTTCAGTAGATTTTATTGGTATATCCTAAAGTAATAGTGATTGTAGTTAATTCTTATAAACAAAATATTTCCAAAGAATAGTTTATACCTTGCACAAAGGAATTTCATGTAATTCCGTAAACTTTTCAGTCCAGTTTTGAAGATATTTCGTAGTCGGAGTATAGCCTTGTATTGGACCACGTTGCTTAACAATCATGTTGTCGGACCATGGTGCCGCTTCATATCCCGAGAACAATGTTACAAGTAAAACAACAAAAAGAGCTTTTAGATTCATCCTCCTGGTATAGTCCTTTGGATAAATTTGCTATTTGTTACAGCTAGCTAGAGTCAGGACTGTGAAGACAAATAAGACAGTAAAGTTCCACGGTGAGCTTTATATAGACTACTAGTAAAAGTATTTAAGCTTTGCAAATTCCAGTCATTGAAGATTTTGCAACTGATTTGGAATTTATTGCAATTGATCACGATCATCTTTGCTTAGATTTGTCAGTTCAGAACAAAGCTCTGGTTTAACGTAACGTTACGGTTAATTGACTTGACTCATCTATGAATTCTGCATACTTTGATTGAATGCTAGATCAGTTTCGGAAGACTTCGAAATCTCAAGGAAGAATTTTATGCTGAGCTTTTCATTACATAGTATCTTTGAAGGAAAGTTTCATAATTTATTGATTTAATGTGTTAACTATTGTGCTAATGCGTAATGACAATAGTATAACTATAGCTGCTACATTCTTTAATAAAATTATTAATTATTTGTCATGAGTCGATTCAAATTATTGTTCTGATTTGGTGAATTACGATTAACGACTTCAACTCTGGAGCTAAGAATATATTTTTTTAATATACATATTGGCCTGTGGTAGCACTTTCTTCTTATCCAAATTTTTCAGCACAAGACTGATAATTATAGATAGATAGTTGATTTTCTGTATAGCTACATCAACTAAAACCAGTTTAGCGTTTCCTACAAGTACATACGGCACATGATTAAATTACAAATTCCACACTAATGTATGTAATTTTCACTTTCGGTTGCGACTAGACAATTGAATGAGGAAATAATTTTGGGGTACAAAAGAAATCTTTTTCATTAATTGTGGATTCAATTTTTTTTTAATGTTCATGAGTAGCATAAGCATGTCTTGGCCATGGCCATTTAACTTGTAATGCATCTTGATAATGGTAGTCATATAACATTGATTGAATAAATTCCAATTTGTCCTTTGGTTCTGGGTAAAATGATGCCAATTCTACAAATCAATGGCAAAAAAATTGATCTGTGTTAACAGTGGACTTTTATAGCGTAATAAATTGCTTAAATACCGTTTGCGTAGGCATCTTCCAATATTGCTTGAGCAATAACTAGAGAAACATGTCGGAGATCTTGTAGAGGTGGATAAAGTCGTCCTACTTCTAAATCAGATTCCTGGACTAAGTGTGCTAGAGTCTTTAGAAATTAAATACAAATTAAAATCTTAATATTAAAACTTATAAGCATTAGATAATTACCTTTGCTGCAAGTAAAAATACATCATCACTAATATGATGAAGTCCAGCAGCAATAACACCAAGGGCCACTCCAGGAAATATATATGCATTATTTCCTTGTCCGGGATTAAATACTTTTCCATCAGTATGAGTATAATTTGGAAATGGTGAGCCTGATGCAAATATTGCTTTTCCATCAGTATATTTATAAGCTTCCTCAGCAGTACATTCAGCTTTTGATGTTGGATTCGATAGAGCAAATATTACTGGTCTCTCGTTAAGCTCAGCCATTCTTCGAATAACTTTTTCATTAAATGCACCAGTTTGAGCCGAAGCACCTATTAAATTTAGTTGAATTATACCTCGCTGCAATTTAAATTTTAAAGCTTAAGTTACCTATAATTGCTGTTGGTTTGATTAGTTCAATCATTTGTGAAAAATCAGTTAATAGTTCAGCTTTCTTAACAAATTGTTTCTTGAATCCACCTATATCACTTCTTCCTTCAACCAATAGTCCACCAACATCCTGTAGTTTGCAACAAAGTTTGAACATTTTAATTCATCTAGTAATAAAAAAAAATCACTTGGCCACTTACGCAAAGCCAAATTCTAGATGCAGCTTCCTCTCGACTTATTCCCTCTTTATGCATTGCATTCACAAGTAGTGTTGCAGCTCCCAACGCCGCCTGGAAATTAATAAATCAAAGTTAATTATATTCAAGTAAACCTTGGTCAAGTTATCTTGACGCATAGAATTAGGTTGGTTCTTAGTAATTTGTTTGTAAATGATTACCTCTCCAGCGCCCATAAACAAAAATGTATTTTCCATCATTTTAGTTTTAGTTATCCGTAATGATGCAATAAGTCCAGCAAGTACAACTGAAGCTGTTCCCTGGATATCATCATTAAAAGTACAGTATGAGTATCTGTACTTTTCCAAAAGTCTAAAGGCATGATGGTTACCAAAATCTTCAAACTAGCAGAATAATTTAGCTTTATTAAATTTTTACTTCTCACATTATAGTAAAGATAGATTTTCCACCGTTTTTACCTGAATCAAAGTATTTTGTCCATATCTGCGTACAACAGCTTGCATGAATTCTTCGATTAATCCTTCATACTGTGGACCACCAATTCTCTTATGACGAAGCCCAGTATAATATGGGTCATCCAATAAAGTCTAATTAAAATTAAAATGAACGATTAGAATCAGTTAGAATTTCCTGAATAATTATATACGTAAAAAGTGCAAATTGCATACCTGTGTATTGGTTCCTACATCAATTAGGATCGGTAAACATTGATGAGGTTTAATTCCAGCTAGGGCAGTATAAAGTGCAAGTTTTCCAACTGGAATTCCCATTCCATAAGCCCCTAAATCCCCTAATCCTAGAATTCTTTCTCCATCCGTAACAACAACAGCACGAATATCTTGTTCTGGCCTTTGCCGTACATTGGAAAATTGTATTAAACATGAAAATATTATTGAAATTGCAAGCAACTTACCAATTTCTAATAACTTCATAAACATGCCCACGATCATGAATTGTTATAAACAATCCTCTTGGTCTCCGATAAATTAGTCCATGCTTTTGGCAGGCTAAACCAACAGTTGGTGTATATACAAGAGGCATCATTTGCTCAACATTTTCGGCCAGTAGGCGATAGAATAGTCGTTCATTTCTGTCCTATTAATTAAATGTTTAAATAAAAATTAATATTAAAACTACTTGTTTACAATGCAAAACCTTTATTGTTCACCTGTAATCCAACAAGATAAATATATTTGTTCAAATCCTCATGATAGCGTTCAACATTTTCTTTACACAATTTAACTTGCTCTTCTTGTGTCTTAAATCGGGGTGGCACAAGTCCATGAATTCCTAATGCTTGGCGTTCTTCGAGCGTAAATGCCATTCCCTAAATTGAGAGAAAAGTTTTAATTAAACGAATTCCTGGAATACACACAGGTACTTAATAAATGTGCCATTGATGAGCTTACCTTGTTCAACTTTGGGTCACGAACAAAATCAATTCCTCTTATCATGGATGGACAAATGCTATCTCCAGTAACTTCTGTACATGATGCCGAAGTTGTTGTAAACAATCGTGATTGAAGGGATGTTGGATTTCGAAGAACAATTCGATTTTGACCATTAACATTTTTATAGCTGCCTAATGTACTATAATTTTTATTGGGATTTGATCTCCTTGGACTTGATGGGGCAGATGATGATGATGAGGTTAAAACCACAGTAGCTGCCG
Source organism: Xenylla mediterranea (assembly GCA_034700645.1). NCBI lineage: Eukaryota > Metazoa > Arthropoda > Collembola > Poduromorpha > Hypogastruridae > Xenylla > Xenylla mediterranea. The sequence goes on along the minus strand of JAQGCY010000161.1, from coordinate 6,937 downwards.
AAGTTATTCTTTGTTGACACTTTTGAAGCATCATTTTGTCTACTAAAAATTTATTAAAAATGTTTATAACAATTTGTGACGACAATAAAGTATGCGTATGCACGGAATATGGAATTATGGATTACAAATCATAACTTTAACCAATATGTGGTTATAACTAGCTGTGGCTACTACCAAAACGAATTGCTAAATAAGCCGATAAAAGCAAATACATTAAATTTTTGCATGTTAGATTTGGATTTGCCTTGCCATGTGCGTGGGATAAGCTTTTATCCATAATTATATTCCAGGACATGCTGATGCAGCTAAAATCTCAATCTATTGCCCTTTTCATAGTATAATAAATGTATAAAGTCAATTTTATTCGCTAAATATTTGTCAAGGTCTTAGTCGAAAAATTACGACCATGCAAAACTCAAGCATATTTTAATTCATTTGCTTTAATGCATAGTTCTATAATATTTCTATAATACTTTGCATAGGTCTAGTTTACTCTCTGGTCTAGGAATTTCCACTTGACGATTATTTGTTAGATTTAGACTGCCTCAATAAAAAATGTTATATAATTTTTGTGTGTAACTTTTACTTATTTTTCACACCCAAAATATAAAGTAAAGTCTGGATTCTATCAGGCTCGAGCATTTCATAAATAGCAATCAATACTTTATAATATGTACAACTTACCACTTAATAGTTGAATTTCGCCGTACTTGTACAATTAGCAACTTTCACCAGAATCCTCCAATTTTACACTACAAAAGAAATTATGTTAATTCAAATGTACTCTTGTATCACAGTATTCAATATTAAAGAATTCGAAAATTGAAATAATCGGGTGTTTTATAGCAAATAAGCTAAGCTTATATATTTTATACGAGCAACCGAATCTAAATCTATTAGGTCTTTAGCATTTCTTATGAACTTGAAGTCTTTTTCTTCTACTGACCTAAATAAAAATAGAACCATTTTTTATCATTCTAGTCTACAAAGAAACCTTTTTTGCTATATTATGGATTATGGGCATGCGAATACTCCGATAACGCCCGGAATGAAATATAAAACTATTCGTTTCGGAGATGCCAAAATGCTCTGAAGTCTGCAATGGTTCACTTCAACTACTGATAAAGTGAATGTTTTTTCCTATTGGTTAAAAAAGTTTGCTTTCTTCAGCTTAGTTTGTTCTTTGAGGTTAGCATTAAAATATTGGCGTTTATTTACTCCCTTTTAGAATTTTAGAAAGGCTTTCTGTAATGTAACAATTACACATTACATTTAGTTGGATCGTTGTTTATGAAAATGATATAATTTAAAGATAGAGCTAATTGTTGGAGCGACATCAGGATCATTGAGCCAAGTATTTACTGTAATTGGACTTTCCAAAATACCAAAGAAAACAAGTAATGTTTTAGGATTTGACAAGCCCAATCGAATTGTTGGATGTGATGTTAATGCATTGAGTAATTCTGTTGATTCTGGACCAAGACCATTTGGCGTAGTGTCATCAAATATGTCAGTGGTAACTGTGCCTTTCTTGAGACCTTCCAATATTTGAGCTGCAGCAGCTTTATTGTTTCGAGATACCCTTAAAGCATTTACCATGTTTTCTTCATTTTCAAATCCTGATTGTTTCAAGGCTTCAAGTAATACTGCATTTGGATGAAATTCTCGTTTCCGTAATTGAAGGATACCAGTAACAAGTTCTCGTGGCGTTGCTTGGAAATCTGGTGGATCTGGATGACGTATTGATGTTCCTTCAATCATTTGATTATTTGGAAGTGCTAATCGATTCTTAATTTTTTTGTGTAACTGAAATAGTACAAGTATAAATCATGCAGGAATCCATTAAAGTTTTCCCTTAAACTCAATCAATCATAATCCACTAACCTGTTCACAAATAGATTGAGCTTCCGGAGATCCAAGGAGCATACTTTCCATAACCGATATTAATGATATCACAATTTTTCTCAAATCAACTTGAAACTAGATTTGCATAAAGTGCAAGCCAGCTTTTAGAGGTTGTACATCGAACTAATTAAATAACACTTACTTTAACTTCTGAAAGGGCTTCTTGTTGCTCAGTACCGGAAGTCGATTCGGAAACTGTAGGCATTGCATTTGGAACATTAATGGTGGCTGGTTGTGGTTCATTACTGGAATTAGGTACCTCTGCTCCTGTTGTAGTAGGAACTGGTTGTTCTTCCAAGACTGATGTTGCTAACAAAATTTGAGAAGCTGTTGGACCTCTGAGTTCTTGGTCGGACAATGTTTCAAGTTTTTCCATGCTATTAGAATCTGGTCGCCGAATTGTAATTAAAAGAAGATCATTATTTTCCAATTTTTCTTCTTTAATGGAATGAGATTCAACTAGTGTACGGTGTTCCTTTGGAAAAATTACTGTAAACATCATTAAAACAATATACAGATGAAGCAGAACCTTGAACTTTGGTATATATAGATTTAACCTTTGCTGTAAGCTTACCACGAAAATCCTGTGGAACTAAGCGATCCGTACTATTGCTATTCCCCGGAGAAGATTTATTTTGTAACAAGTGATCAAATGCCATTTGCTTAAGTTTTATAACTGATAAGCTCGGATCCAAATTTTCTGCTTTCCATGTTTTACCAGATATTGTCATAAATTGAAGCTTAAGATTAGGATCACTGGAAGTCGACATTTTGACAAAGGAACTGTAATGATTTATTCAATTTTGAATTTAATGATTGAATTGATGGAATAATTTTACAAAATAATACGTATTTGTTTACGAAAGCTGCCAAGCTAAAGCATTTCCTTGGTAATGTCATCGTCAATTTACAGAAATATTTTAATTTAGATGATATCGATATGCATTAATCAGTAATACGCCAACTGGTTTTTTCGAGTTTTAGAAACATAAAGACTTATGTAGAACCTAGTGTAAGCTGCATTGCATTTTTATTACTGAAAAGGTAATTATTTCCTTGAGTGCATTGCTGTAATTGCTTTAGTTCTTAGAAAATTTAATGGTAATCTAATTTCTTAAGGGTTCAAGACATTATTAAGAGCATTTTTAAGGGACCGACGCCTGGATGGATGGATACATTCTGTGGTTGTAGTTGAAGTAAATCTTAGTTTGCATTGCTTGTTGCACAAGAAGCAACCATAATTGCGGGGGAGGAAGAAGAAGAGTAGACCAACCATTTTTAAGATCCAAGTAACAAGCAGGTTGATGGCAAAGCAATAGGCAAAAATGGTAGTTTTTTAAGGGGAAAACTAATCTTCCCGAAGCCTATTAGTACAATACAAAAATTATTACAATACAAAAACACAATGGAGCAAATGCTGTAGTTGTGGATCTTCGAATCCACACCTGGTTCTTATGATGGTGTACCAATTACTATTCTATTATGTTTCTGTTATTATCATCATCTCTCAATGCTGCTGCTACACTACATTACAACCTATCCTTCATAATTTGTTTTGTATAAATCAATCGCCAGACAGTCACAGCATAGTATTAGTTAAATACAGTAAACTAGTAAAGTACGAGTAATTTGTAAATGATATTTTTCCCTATTTATCATTTATGCGTGCAAAACAAATTCGAGATTTTCATATTTAATTCCTTTTTTTCCTATCATTCAATGCAAATTATTTTGTCCTTTTATCACAACACGTACGTTCCACCCTTTGTAAATAAGTTGTAACAAAAAGTTTATTTAAATGCTGTTGAATTATAAAAATTAATAGCACGAGAAAGTATTACGGAAGTTAAGTTAAGATGAAGGATTAAATTAAGCATAAATAATTCTCTTAAATGAAAATTAGGCAGGAAAAGCATTTTAATGATTAGATAATCATATAACAAAACTCCGGAAGTTGGGAATAAAGTTTGTTGTGGGTTTTTGACTTGATTTGTTTAAGAAAGCGTTCTAAAAAGTTTTCTAAAAATCATCCTTCATCATGAGTTCAAGTGCAAATGTATCCATTGGAAGACATGGCTCACAGTCTGGAAATGCTTGTTGTTTTGGATGTACTTGTAATAATAATTTAGTGAGAAATAATAGTACAGATTTAATTATTGAAAAACCTAAAGGATGTACAGATATCATATTTCTTCTATTGTACTTTATTTTTGGACTTTTAATGGTAAGAATAAGCAAGCAAAGCATTTCCGTTTTCAATAAGAAGCAGAAATAATATTTCCATGTTTCAATTCCTAAATCGTACAGGTTGTAATTGCTGTTTTTGCTGTAAATTTTGGAAATCCTTTAAGATTAGTAAATGGAATGGATAGTTATGGAAATATTTGTGGAATGATTAATGAGCCAATGGAAAATATGAATTTTACTGGAATGGATATGACCGAAAGACCGTAAGAGTTAATTGCAGCAACAAAATTTGGTATAATATGTGTTGCAAATAGTTATAACGAAATTATTTTCACAGATTTGTTTTATATTTTGATCTCGCATCAATGAGCTCCAGTAAGAAAATTTGTGTTCAATCTTGTCCAGATATAAAGCTAAGCTCTTACAATGACTTAAAAAATATGTACAACAAAAGTAATTTAAGCATTTGCTTGTAAGTATTTAATATTCCATTCTAACTGGAAAGAAATGCGATTAATCTGACTCATTATTTACTTGTTTCTTTTAGATATGATTATGATATGAGTCAAACTGCACAAAATCCAATGTATCATTTGCTGTGTCCGCAATTACCCTACCCTCCAACTGTTGCTGTTTTAAAGAGATGCATTCCAAAAACAAACGATGAAAATTCAAGCTCACCTTTAATGACTCAAGTGTATGATTACCTAAATAGTTTGAGCCCTTTTCAACAAATATTGGGAGACTTAGCAATAACTTGGCGATTAGTTTTGGGATTAACTGCCTTAGCATTCCGTATGAATCGCATGCATATTGACATAATGTAAAGTAAAATAATAATTAACAATCAATGTACAACATTTTTACAGTGATTTCCGTAGTTCTGGTCCTTTTTATTTATTTAATAACTGCCATATTCTCGTATTTTATTCTTGGATTATCTGCTATTTTATCAATTGGTAAGTCAACTAGCTAGATCATTCATTTAATATTTTTTACTGAGTCTAGAAAATTTCATCTAGCATTCTCAACCTTCCTATGGTGGACTTACTGTACTTTAAAAAATGAACTGGCGTCGCAACATGCAACAGAATACCTTGATGAAAGTGTTCGAAACAAAACAGCATTCTTCTTCTATAGTATCCTTTCCACAATTCTTACAGTAAGTAAATTGAAACCTTCGAACATAAAGATAGATTCTAGATGATTATGATTAAAACTTGACATTTTTAATTTCCAGATTTATTTAGTACTTCTAGTTGTGTACCTATTTAAAAAAGTTAAATTGGTTGTAACTCTGTTCAAAGAGGCTGGAAATGCACTTCGAAGTATGCCATGTATTTTCTTCCAACCTTTTCTAACGTTTGGAGTTTTAACATTGTATTTCCTTGGATGGTTACTAATTGTACTTTGTTTGGCAACTTCAGGTAATTTACCTGGTGCAACAGCTCACTTATGCAAAATATGCTAATTTTCTAATGCCTGTGTGTGTTTTAATACTTCATTAGATTATCCCTCGTCGAGAACATTTCCACTGATTAAGTCCACGCCAAGACTTGGAGATGGTATTCAAAACAACGATTCATCAATTCCTTCAGCCCGATTTGCAGATTCAACAGTGGAACTAGCAGCAGAAAATCGAAGTGTAAATATAAACGAATTATCTGGTAAGTTAAGCGTTTGATTTATTGCTCTTTAAATTTGTAACTCACATTCCAAATTTTTCGTTTATAGACGTGATTCTGGAATACAATGAAGCTTCTTGGGTCAAATATACATGGATAGTTTATATCATTGGTCTCATCTGGGTTTCAGAATTTATTTTAGCATGCCAGCAAATGGTTGTTGCAACGTGCGTATCAACTTGGTACTTTTCACGGTAAGTGAAGTGGTATTTGCTCTAGAGTTCAATTTTTTTTAAATAAAACTGAAATATTCAATTATAGGAGTAGAGATTACTTGAACTGCCTAGTACTTCAATCAATTACTAGACTTGTGAAGCACCATTTAGGTTCAATGGCATTTGGAGCCCTTGTGATTACATTAGTAAAAATTCCAAGATTAATCCTACGCCTTATCAATACAATGTTAGCCCTACAATTTAGTTCATGCAAAACTTATTAATGACATTGCAATAATCAATTAACTATACTTAATTTTAGACTATTTAAACTTGAACCACATTTGGGAGTAGCTGGATGGATCCGAGGAAAGTGTACCTGTTTAGACTATTTCGAACATGTACACCATAATGCTTATACTGTTATAGCTGTTCAAGGGGTAAATTTCTGTCCTGCTGGAAGATTGGTATGCAAGCAAAATTGATTTTATGAAGCACATTGAATATACCAAATATTATTCACGATTTAGGCCGCTCAAGCAATCCTACTGAATGAGCTCCAATTAACAGAAATTAATTCGACCGGAGACTTTTTGTTGTTCCTAACTAAATGTATGTGAAATTAAATTGTCCTCAAAGTTTCTATGTAAAGTTAATCACTAATTGCTATATGTTTATCCTACTGATTCAGGTATAACTGCCTGTACAACCGGATTGATCTCGGTCTTAATATTCCAAGCCAATGAAAATTTATATTTCTATGCAATTCCTGTTTTACTTACAATAGTATTTTCGTATTTTGTTGCACATTGTGTCGTATCTGCATTTGAGGTAATTTTTACAGTGTATATGTAATTATCATGAATACAATGGAGATACTTCAATTCTAATTAATGACCTTAATTATTTCAGATGGCAGTAGACACAATATTCCTTTGTTTTTGTGAAGATCACAATATGAATGTTGAGTCAAGACATTTTTATGCAACCAGTTCTTTACTAAAT
>JAQGCY010000160.1:0-25027 GCA_034700645.1 Xenylla mediterranea | reverse complement strand
GACACTAATGATTTTGAATGAGAAATGAAATCATCTATGGAGCAATAAAACTAGAATTCCTAAGACTGTCACAAATTCTACTTGAAATGGACTTTACAATTTAGTTAAATCGATATTTAATTTTTTTTTGAAAGAATATTCTGATCTGCTTATTGTTTTGGTTTTAATTTATTTTTTAGTATTAAATTAAGAGCATCAAGGCTGAGTTATCACTAGGTGAAAGTTCTGTTTCATTTAAGTGCAATTAATTTGGGGTAAACATGTTTCTGTAGTTGAGTGAAGTGAACTAAATTAAACGACAACTAAGGTAAATTGAAACCTTATCCCTAGCATGCATTATTCTAAAAAAATTGCAAAAAGGATTAGGTTGCATGCAAGCTAGTAATCACGTATCCTGTCCAACTTCATGAAATAAATTTGTAGGATTCGTTTCGTATTACTTGAACCTGAACCTGATTCCAGATTTTCTTTGTTCCATGACAAGGAAAATACGAGTAAACTGAGAGCTTTGAAAAAGGCGTGAATTTTTCATTAAAAAATTTAAGGAAAGCTACATTACCTATTAAACTTTTATACTTTTGCATTTCATATTCAGAATTCTTGTATTTTTTTTACTACTACCTTGACCCATTTTGACGATAAAATTGTTATTTCAATACACTAGTCTCCAGTTGGTAAAAAACCATAAATCAATTTCTATAGCCCAGGTTATGAGTTCGTTCCTTTAGTAAGCTTTATGGAGTACATTTTCATTGCCTTTATAGCTTCATGGAGTGAAAGTAATAAATAAAGCTACACTACAGCAAAGATATATGAAAATGTTGAAATGAAATAGAGTATATTCAGACAAATCCACTGATTGTGTTTATAACGCATGTAAAAATCAAATAAAAGGTTTAACCTTGGGTTTAACAAAGGATATTACATATAATCAACTTGAGAAGCTTTCGAAAAATTAGTTTTACATACAAACCTTTGAATAAATCATTATTCCCATTAGCATGTTATGGTCAACGAAATTCAATAATGGTCGACTTTGAATGATTGGGGAAAGGAACACAGCGAAATTATGTACTGAAACCAAATTTACCATTACTAAAGCTTGGTTTGTTTTGGTTCAAGTTGGACTTGAAATACATTTGTTGATAGAGAAAGACATACTGAAACCATATAACGGGTTTTTTGCATGTGTACAAACGAAAAACCACATATTATTGTACATTCAGTATCAATGTGCACGTTTAACTTTCTCCGTTTAAGCATTTTCTTTTGTATTAAACCTTTACCTTGCAATAAAAATTTTCACAATCATGACAAATTTTTTTTAGTATTTCTACAATTATACCCACGCTGTTTAGATTAAAGGTCAGCACTCTTTAATTCATTCAAAACTTTATAAACATGACTTATTTTGAGACAAATTGAAGTCTTTTTGCCAAATTTCAAATGATGTAGTGTTATAAAAGTTAGAAGATCAAAGAATATCATTGAAAGTAATTTAATATGCACAGACATAGGCTTTGCATCTGCAGATAGTATATCAAGGAAAATGCTTTTCATAGTTAGACCAGTAGTATTTGCTAGATTTCTAGAAAAGTCTCTACAAATAACTTTCTCTATGGATAAATTACAAAGAAGATTGCTTGCTCTGATCTCCGAATATCCATTTTGTATGACATGGAGAACAAGCTTGTAAATATTTCACAACTTCCTATATGGTTCTTCGTATTTATTTATTCGTAGATCCATTGGAGTTCAAGTAAACTTGTGTGGATGTACGTGCTACTTCTCCAAACCTTGCAAAGGCCTTCCAAACTCAAGAGAAAACGAAGTGAAGAAACTAGATAAAGCTAATATTCATTTATTAAACGATCCAAAGAACTTTCCTCCTAGCCTGATGTCTGGGGAAGGAGAAAGTAAGGACATTTAAGCCATTGCTACAATATATGTCTGACTAGTGACTATTACTATAAAAAGATTCTTGAAAACTTGAACTTTTTTCTATTAATATTACATTGATTATTGCAGAGGAAAAAATTATTGAAATGGAAAACGAAGAAAGTGAGGATAAAGTTTTCGAAGATAATGATAAATGTACAGACGAAGAATCAACCCGGCTCCTAACCCTTGGGGATGGAGGCGACAACAGAGATGAAGGAAAAGAACCTTATACATCCCACCATTCTTCTTCATCAACTCATCATGGAAGTTCCTCGAGTCCAAATCATCCTCTAAATTCTCAGGAGACTTCGTCTCCAACTCAAAGAAACCTTCCGCAAACCTCTTCAGTTCAGAAGCAAACAGTTCGTACTACTTCTAATGACTCAATTTCAGCAACTAAACGGGATTCCCATCATTCATATCATTTTAAAAGAAAATTTGCAAATTTTCGTTCAGATTCTGTATTCTCAGATGTAATGCCGATTGCTGGAAGTTCGGTTGGAAGTAGTCATGATCCCAGAAAAGGATCAGGTAAGCAAAAGAAACTTAACTTGGTATTGTGACAATTCAAAATGTTACCGGTTGACTGATCTGTGAAAGCAGTATAAATAAATTCAATTTAAAATAGAATCTATTAAATAAATGTGAACAAGCTATAGAACCCGTTTCAAGTTTAGTTTTTTTATATCATATATGCTGTACTTACTTACTTACACATTGTTAACTTTCAATAGATGTAAGGAAAGTAAAGTTTTTGAGTTAAAGAGCCGACGTACCGTATCCTCAAAAAGTTTAAACTCTAACTTGAATGAAAACTTTCATATAATGACGTATTAATCAACTTTGGACATTTAGTTGATGAACTTAAATTTTGGAGAAACCTCTAAAAATTCCGTCAGTCAAATTAAATTCAGCTTAGGTTGGATAGTAGTCGGGTTTTGGTAACATTTTGCTGATATTAAAATTCTCCAAATCACATTTACTGAGAACACGTAAATTTTCCATATATTATGAATATTGAGTATGAAAAGCGTGATACTTTCTTTCATTCAGAAATTCGTACTATTTTGATAATCATTTTCAATCATATCTAATATTTTATTTGAATGCCATGCTATTATAAAATTCTTTGTAAACCTACCTATATATAAAACTTTCCTATTGTGCTCAAATGAAATTTTTTGACAAAAGCACTTTTCTCCTTTCTCTCTAGATTAAGTTCAGTTGAATGCACTTTGCGAGAAATAAAGAAAATAGGGATTTTTTCTTCTTTATCTTGATACATTACATTTCAATAGAATACTTTTACCTATAAAAGTGAAAGTAAGCTTTCTTTTGTACCATGACAGTGCTGATCTAGGGAATAGTTCGCATTCTTTTGGATAGAAACTTGGAGTTGGAAACCAAAACCTGGATTTAATTATTTGAAGCTATCAAAGTTCTAAATACATACTACATATACAAATATATTGGTCTGGATTTTAGTACATACGCAATAAGCGAACAGTGATAAATTGCTAAGTGTATTTTCTTTTTTTCCTGGCTCTCGTTCAGAGTTTATCCCTAGAAGTATGGAGAAAAAAGAATGCTTTTTTCCGATTTTGTCCTAGTTCCCACTACAAGAAGAGAAAAATATATCTAAATGTAATACCGATTTGATTTTTTGCCAAGCTAAAGGTTGTTCCATATAAATTAGACCTATAAATGGCACTGCCAAAGTAAGTGGTCTATAGAATATCATATCAACAAAATAATAAAATTCCTGTAGGCAAATATTTATCAAAACTTTAGGTTCCATTTACATATCTCTGCAATCCATCCAGACCTTGGAAATTTTTAAAGGCAGCACTTAAAGCATGATTTCAATAGCTTAGAAAATGTTGGATAGATAAAATGCTAATGTAACACAACTATTATGCTTTTCTTGTATTTTATTTTTTTAGATCCATGTGATAAATCGGGTGGTGGATCATTAAGTTCTCTCAAACCAAAAGAATCCAAATGGATATCATTGCGGAAGAAACTAAAAATTAATGTTTCGAGTAATAGTAAAAAAGAAGAAAAGAGCAAATTACAGGAGCAACAAAATGAGTCTGGAGGTGGAACTGGAAGTAGTAGCAAAAATATTACAGCAAAACGTTCATTGTTTCAACGTGCCAAGACACTTGCAATACTTCCAGTAAAGAGCAGTTCCAGAGACAGTGGAGATGAGCATCATCACCATCATCATCATCGAAAACCTCCAAAGCCCCAATACCAACCACCTGAACTATTTAATGTTGGAGGTGAAATGAACATGATTCCTCTTGAAATGCTTATTGATGTTAGTGATTTAAATATTTCTAAAAAGTCCTAATAATTTGAAATCCAAGATTGTGATTAATATATCGGATCTAAATGAGTAGAGCGTAGAATATGCATAATCTAAGAATAATAATACGAATGATGCTAGCTTTAGTTAAATTATTGTATTTATGTACTGGTCTGACGGTATTATCTAACAAAAGTACCTAAAATTACTAATGAAACGAAATGCTAAACTTTCTAGAGCTCTACTTGTAACTATTAAAATGTACTTACGGTCTACATTTACAATTTCAAATTTATATAGAAAAACGTGTAGACGCTAAAGACTTTAGGCTTTTGGATTTAGAAAATAATAATAATAGTTTTAAAGGTGGATGAGGAAGGATTAGTTAGTTGTAATGTAAACATTATAGTCTAGAATAGAAGATTACTTCTGAAAATGGTTTCATTGAACAATGAATGAATTTAAATGTGAGCCTACCATTACCATTACTTTACTACAAAAAACAAAACCTTAAGCTACGGAGTTCTTCTTGGAAGAGCTTAACAAAAATAATCCCACAAAACTAATCTCCAAAAAACAGAAACTGAGGAAACTGAAAGAGGCTCGTTTTGATATTACACACATTTACAATTTAATTAAATACATTACATTTTATTTATTTAAAATCTCATTGCATTAATCCATCAAATTGTAGACTGATTAGAACTTAAATATTACTCATTGTATTCTAGTAATAAATTATTTGGTGCTCTGTGTATGTATTACTACAAATTGAAATGCTTTTAAATAAGTAAAAATTAATATTTTCTTGGAAATAATAATATATTTAACAAACTAGTCTTACGTCAATCAATCTAGTTCTAACAAACTTTATTTCTTACTCGTTAATATTGTATTAAAATGTTGATATAATTCGGCAGCAATTCTAGCTTCAGACGTAACAAAAGTTAGGTGATTTGTACCAGATAAATATTGACTACCTGGCATACCAGCTGAAGGAAGTTGTAGAAGGGATAAAACGACCTTATTCTTCGTTGCGTCATATTTAACTCCGTTAACTAGATTAAGCGGATAACTTTTAGTTTTATGTTGGAATTCTAAATCCATTCGATCCCCACTCCAAATTACTAAAAAAAAATTCAATCAAATAACTTCAATTCCAACACAATAGGGATAAGCTTATACCACTAGCTAGTACTAACCACATAAAGCATTCCTTAATTTATTAAAGCGTCCAGTGGAAACCATCACAGGATAAAGGTCCGATCTACCAGAAGCTACCAGGTCTGAAGAATTCCTTGGGTTTCTGGAATTATTAAATAATTGGTAGAGTAATAAGTAAATAATTAAAAATTACATACCCTCCTAAAACTTTTGCTGGAACTTCTTGAACACTTTTAGCACCATCACGAACTAAACAAAAATCTCTACACTTGCTTTGACCAAGGGGCAAGGAAGGATCTGTAAACTTGATTAAAGGTTCTCCAAGCTTCTCAAGATGATAACCAAGATTATGTGAGCCAGGAACAGCTTGTTTACTCCAACCAGATTTTTTCAAAACTAATACAATCAATTCCCCTACTGTAGTATCTAAAGTATCCACATTTGTCCGAAACGTTGTACGATTGGGAAGTAATACACTAAATGCTGGTTTTTGGGATTGATATCTACTCCCTATACTATCCTCACATCTAACGAGTGCTAAATGACTAAAAGAAAATTTGGCGACACACTCAGAGTGATCTAACGCCGGAAAATCAATATCCCACTCTCCATCATCATCAGCAATCTGCAAACTGGAATGAAAAATAAATGAAACGATAATTTATTTATCAATTAAAGTACATTAGTTCCGATTTAGCAATGTTAATAAACTCACTTGTACTGATGCACGGGATAAAGTTCAATTCCAGGATAATTTTGAGTGGTTAACCATAACGTTAGCCCAATGAGATCAGTCACTTTAGCAGTTGCAGTTACAGATACATGAATGGGATAAGCACGTTTAGAAGGTTCCAAAAATGTTAAAAATATTGCCATTCGTTTAAAAGGAAATGCAGGTTGACAACTAGCTTCAAATCTGGCATATGTCATATATGGTATTAATTCTGGGTTTGAGACGGAGCTAAATATAAAATAAATAAGTTAATTTTCGAAACTTGTCATTTTACGGTTTATCTACTTACTCGAGAAGCTTTTGAGTTGAAAAGGCAGTAGGCTTTTGTTTAGATTTTTCTCTGAATGTTGTATCTCGTTTAAATAAAAGTTCATTTCGTACTGGTTCATCAGGATTTAAACGTATAACTTTAATTTCATTTTGAGCTCTTCTTTTCATTTCTAATTTTTCTAGTCTTAAAGCTGTGTTGGATCTTCTACGATGGGATACTTCGGCACCTTCTGTTTAGATTTAAATTAAAGCAAAAGCACTGATGATTAACGATTCAGATTAAGAAAACGTTGATAACGATAAGTGGGAAGGATGACAATGAGACTTGCTTTTTGAGCAAACATTCATTTAATTCATTACCTCTAATATCATAAGATTCATCGCTATCTCCGGAATCTAATTCATCATCCTCCCCACGTCCTAGATAGGGCTTATCTTTGAGCACCTTTTCGCAAATTCCTTGAATAAAGTTAAATGTAATATAAACATCAGTATGAACCAAACTCAAGCCAATTTTCCTTACCCGTATCATCCTCTATGGTAAAGGCAGTACGGATTAATTTACATAACCATTTCTTATCATCGTACAAAACCATTTTACAATGGAAAATCCAAATTTCTCGTTATTCTCACCAACACCAAGAATGACAATGTCATCAAACCAAAGGAAATCATAAACCCCGTCCTAATACTAAGTCCATCATATACTCCAATTACTTGTAACTGTACAGAATTAATTGATAATTGACCCAGTTTTAGTTTTCAATATTCAATATTTACTGTTCAATGAGGCAAACAGCTGACAAAATACAATGTGAAAGCCTAAAGATTTGTTTTCTACTTTTTCTCAATATTATTCAACATTGCATTCAATTGAGGATTTGATTATATACTCAAGTCAAACGTGAATGCTTTTCCCGGTGAAATACGACAGGCACGACGATTCAGGAGGGTAATATTAATATTCAGAACATTAACATTTTTAAGCATATAGTTCTTCCACGCATTTTCCTTGATTCCCCCTTCCCCCCATTCATGGACAATTTCCCCAGAGATATAATACATTATATGACTTATGACCCCAAAAATAACCTCCGAATATTTACCACGTATCAGGAAGAAATTCCACTCCACCCATCCATGCATACATGAAATCCGTAAACTTCAATTTTGTAAACTCTTTTTAATTTTAACCGTTCTTTGTTACTTTCTTCTGTGAATCTGTAATTTACACTTAAAATTCTACGCAGCATCATGAGTATCATCAATTCAATTATTCGAAATAAATTGACGGTGTGATAAGAAATGCTGGTCGTTTTGTGATGGGAAATCAAGGGTCTTCTGAAATAAACATCTCGCAATATCTGATCAACTACGCTGGCTGTTTCCCAAATTCTTGTATCAATATCAAACCCTGAAACTGGTGCATTCCATCTACCACAATAACTCAGCTCCTTTCTTCACATATTACCTAATCTTCTCTGATGACCAACCAATTTATACTACCAGGCAAAGTAGAATACGCAAATTTAATAATACTATTCGAACTTTTGAGTATAATGCTGTAAATCTCTGGTTAAATCTTTCTGACGAATTTAAATTCTGTACTAATCATAAAATTTTTAAATCCAAATTGTTCAATTATCTTGTTGATTTTCAATTATCTGAACTCGTTAACCAATTCAGTTCAGCTCGTCTAATCAAAGGAATGACGCCATAGAGTGAAAGCTTCCTCTACTTTTTCCTTTCCTGGGTAAAAAAACAATTTGAATTGATTTCAATCAAACAATCCGTTTATGCTTAATTGCCCAATATGAGATGACTATCAGAGTTTTCTTTTGTCCCAACTCCCAGCCAGTAAGCTAAATTAAAACTAACTAATGCGATGGCTATTTCATTTCATTTCAAATTGAGGAGGCCTACATATTGTCCTAAGATTTGTGATTGTATTGAATGAAACTAATAAATCAATGCCATCCGTCGATCCGTCCACTACTCTCCGATGTAGTCTTGTCTCATACCTGCCTCTCGCGGCCGCGGTGTTTTGCACGTGTTTTCTGTATAAACAAAAGATACATGCTGCTTTGTTTGTATTTGTGAATTGTGTTGTCTTGTTCATGAATTTATTCCAGTTCAGCCTTATCGATTATGTTGATTGTTGAGTTGCTAATTGTCGCCAACGAATGCTAGCGATGGACATACATGGACAGAAGTTAATCGAGTAGTTCTAGAATTAATTTTATAAATGTGAATGTCTAAGAAACTGCTTTAGCTTCTACACTACAGGTACAGAGCGGAATAATAATTCTAATTTCATTAAAACAGGTGATACCCACGACACCGTCAGTCAAGACCAGGAGGTGTCCGTCTAGTGTCTACTTGCACCAACAATTGAGTTTGCTGGCAGAACATGACATGAACTGTTAATTTCCGTTTACTGATCACTGATCGACTGATCGACATCATTCGTAAAAGTTGCCGTTCAGTTTATTTAATGGTAAGTCATTCATTAATTTTTTAGGATATGGAATTATTTACATTTTTTTCTAGTTTCTTGTATATGGATATGAAAGGATATCGGAATCGGATAATCATAATCGATTATGAATTGAATATTCATGTATGGAATATGGAAATACATGAATAGTTAATAGTTAAACAAGTTAAGTTAATACTTTGTAGGCTTCTAATTCCAGCAATAAGGATTTCTTAATTTAGCTTTTCCTTAATTTTTTCCCCAATTTTAGTTTATAACAGAATTCAGAATGACTGAAAATGAATAAGCTTAATAAGTGGTTAGTTGGGATGTTTTATGTATGCATCGTACATGCTTATGCTAAAAATCGTTTTAGCTTACTTACGAAACGATGATACGACGCGTGAACTAGAGCAAATTTTTCTATTGATAAATGCTGGATGCAGTATGACTTGTTTACATACAAGATAAGAGCAGATACTTGATAGTTTTGTATTTATTACTTTATTAGAATTTTATTTAGTTTACATTGTACATGTAATAGTAAGTTAGTCTTATCTTCTTTTTCTGCCAACTTGACCTAATATTCTATGTATGAGACCCATGTAGATGTATGCCGTATGGATACTCGTATACGTATTATTCTAGCCTTGCTTGTACAGTTGTAATGGTTCTAGATTTACTCTAGCAGATTCAGTGGCGTGAGAATATTTAATTCTCGCAAGTTAAAATTAATAGATTTCCATTGTTTAGTGTTGATGTTTTTATATTTTTCTTACATATTGGCTTTGAGAATTATGCATAAAAATCGTTGCATAAGTTATTATTCTGATTATTATTTGTCTCAGACATAAGAGTCGAGTCATAACAACGATGAAAGGGAAAGTTATGTTCCATTCTTTCGTTCGTAACTTCGTAGGTTAGCTTTGTTTTATAACGTACAAGGTACAAGCTTTATTACAATGCCAATCCCAAGCATCTCTTTGTTAAGTAACAACAACAACTAATAAAACAAAATTCATCCACTTGCATGCTTACTTTACTTATGCTTTCACTGAGGTCCTACCTAAGTAAATAAGTCTGGCCATCATCATGCAATTACTAACTAAGTTAGGTCTAGGTCTCAGATGACAATAATAAATTATTGGGCAAATGTTAATATGAGATTCGTGGATGTAATGGTTCTAATGCTGGATAGATTTTATTTCTATTGTGTATGAATATTTACATAGGTTCATTTTTTTGTTATTTTCTTTCAGGTAATAAAATCAAAAATGTTCTGTATGCAATAGCCATAGCCAAAACCAAGCCAAGCCAGCCGTTCCGGTACTTGGATGGTAGTTTTAATATAATGGTACAACTCCAGAAGGATTGAGGGAATATTGGTAGAGTTTAGTTGTGGGTATGTGGGATGACGTTGGAACAGTTGTAACTTGTAAGTAAGTCCCTAAAGTAGAACTTTAATACCATTTCCATTACCAACCATACCTAAAAAACATATAAGTCTAGTCAAGTTCTTTTTTTTTTCTAGGCTAGAGTGTTCTTGGCAATGAAATTGTAAAATAGGTTGGAATGGAAGGATGGAGAATTTTTGTTGGAAGAATTGAGAACTAAACTAGGGATAGGTTACTTTACTAGCTCTACTACAATTTCTTTGGTCTTGGACTTGGAGTAAGTAAATGGTAGTTGATGATGTGATTGCACAACATTACGTACGATTTTTCTGCTAGTCTAACTAAAATACTAACTAAAGTTTCTATGTATTTTATTTTACTAGTTGGTGTTGATGTTGGATGCCGGGGTTCTATATAATATGAAGATCGGGATCGGGTTATGTATGCATGTTATGTGCGTACTGCGTGTAAATATATAAATTGAGATACTCTACTGGCTCTAAAGTTTTCTCTTCATGGAACATGGCTATGGATATGGCATGGAAATGGAATGGATGATTATTCTGTTTATGAAAATAACTTTTTTGGGTCTCCCTTGATCCCCAGTTCACTCCTCAACGCGGCACGACGTGAAAGTGGCCCAAAGACCTACTTTATATGTATCTTTTTTATTTACTTTCATTTTCATAAAAATCCCTATTCTAGGATTCTAAAAATCTAAAATCCCCGAACTACTACGACTACTACAAGACCCACTTTTAGATTTTTCGTTGCCAAGGTGGACTTTTTTATATTGCTAAACTCCTTGCCATTGAAAGTAGTTCTGGAGACTTGACCTCCTTTCTTTCTTTCTTTCACTCTCCCCACCTCCAGAAGTCCCTCTTTTGTCCTGGAAACCTACTTCCACTATCTATTCCACCGATTTCTCGGTGAAAGAAGAACTTTTAGCATTTGCTTCGTCTCAGAAGAGAAGCTCTAAACCAATGATCTAGACATTGAAGGTCCTACACACATTGACTTACTGGAAAAACAGTTATTATGATCATCGTGTCACTTGTTGTGTCTACATCTTGGTCATAACACGCAAAGTCCCAAAGTCCCCAACTATTTTCCAAGGGTCTTCATAAAGATCTCCACAGTTGATTCAATTAAAAGAATATTGTGACGCCTAATCATATTATATTACAACAAGACAATCAGTTTAATATTCCTAAGAGCAGAGAAGTGATAAAGTAGTGTTTCATACACGTGCTAATTTTTGAAACGCAATATTGATTTAATAGCATTTATTTAGGATTGAAGGTTAGTCAAATCTATCACTGCATTCCATTGAGCATAGTAATTCAACTTCTTATTGTTCGTTTTTAATATTTTTTTATATCTGCATTTTAATGAAAGTAAATTAATTCTTACTTTCAGATCCTAACCCAGGTTCCTGATATCCAGGATTTTAACTTCCCTCATAGAAAAATGCATGAAGACGAATCAGTTGGAAGTGTGTCACCTACAGCCGTAACCACAGCTCCCTTTGTCCCAGTTCCCGTAACCTCAACTTCAATTATAACTACGAGCAGTATTAATGGTTCCAGTAATGATAATGTTGTTATTATTGAAGCAGTTGAGATTGATATGAACCACATTGAAATATCTCATGATTCAAATGAACAAATCAACCTAAGAAAAAGTCCAGTTTTACGAATTTCATCATCGGAGTCATGTCCAGAATCTGTCGTCTCGGCCACATCATCATCAACAAGTTCAGGTCGAAGTCGACATCAGTCACATTCACTGGAATCTCATGAGTCCATTGAGTCAAGAACGGATCCAACGAAACCGCAGCTAATAGGTAACTAAATCCAACATTTTCTATTTCAAAATTTTTATTATTATGCTAATAACATCAACATCCAATATTCATCTGTACGGAACATAAAGAGCTAAACGAAATATATGATTCACCTTTAACGGGAATATGATACGAAATTGGCATTTCGGCACTGATCTTCTGTTCATACTTTTTTATGCTGATTCATGACATCGACATGACATCCATAAACAAAGGGGTGATTTAAATCATTTAAATCAGAATTTGCATGTTTGTTTGTTTACTTGTTTTATTATCTTAATGGTGCATTGGATTTTTAAAATTCTTTGATATCTTTAAATGATGAAAAAAAGGTTCCTTCTAAATAAAAAAACATGGCCGAAGAAAAAAGATTACGTAGAAATAAGTACTGGTACTGGTGCATCTAAGTTGTACATACGTTTAGTAAAAAGTAGTTGATGATGATGACGATTGTATGATATGAAATGAAAAAAAAGGTAAACCATCCATTCCATTTCCATTATGTTTTGAGAAATAATAGAAAAGTCTAAATCTAATGTTTGTGTTTATTACGAAAGTCTTGGAGCATAGCTAGCATCATCTCGAATTCGAAACTAAATTCTATGTATATAAGAAGTTTTAGGTTTGGAAGGATAGAGATTTAGGCAGTAGATTGTATTGTAGATTATGATTATAAGAAGTAACAACACCTGAGTCTACATTTACTAGTACTACTATAGACTCCAGGATTCATCATCAATATCATCGTGAATTCATTTTTTTATTTTCGTGATCGTCCAGTGCCCACACGGCACTGTGAATACAATACAATTGAAAGAATTGCCGGAGGGTTTAAGAGGAAAAGGGAATCGAAATCGAAAGGACATGTAGATGAAGAATACTACTAAAGTACTTTAAGGAGAAAAAGAAGTTACATAATCTTGCTTCTTATTCTTACTACTACTACCTCACAATTGCTTAGTTTTTTCGTATTAGAATCAAATGCATTCTTCGTTAAGAGTATTATAAATATAAAGTAGTAAATGCCCACCAGCATTTAAGATTAGTTTATTTCGCTTATATTTCATTTATTTTTTATTTCAGGTTTTATATTATTTTGTATTTTAGAATTGGATCCATGTAGGCTAGGCTAGGCTTTAATTTTTTTAGCCACCACAGGTACTCTTATTCTAGGCATGAATTTATGTAGTAGATGAATATCAAATATATTACATCTTTTCATGTATTTTTGATATAATTTTTGTAGTTATAGCCGATGTATTAAATTGTTTTCTGCTCTCATGATTCAATATAATCATAAATTCATAATCAACGTTTATCCTTAACAAAGGTTTTGTTTTGTATAAAATTTCATTTAAATTGTTTCTAAAGATCTGTATAAAAATGGATTATTAATTTATGAATGAAATGAAATGAGTGCTAGAATTCTTTAATGATATGATATATTATATGACATTTCGTTAAATATGAATTTTTAGTAAATCAAAATGTATACTGTCTGAGATTTGATAGGTTTAGCACAGTTCTATTTTTTAGTTTTAAGGTAGACTAATTGCATAAACCTTTCCAGGTCACGATGTATAATTGGAAAGCCGAATTTAAAAATACTCAATGGATATGGAACCCAAAATACTCAATTCATAACAAGCAATAACTTGTGACTCATTTCCCTAACTAATAAATTAAGCAAAGTCAAAATAGAAACTATTCCAAAAAATATGATGCTTTCTTTCTACATAGACGCAATAGAATTCTTCATATGAATTAAACAAGAGCATGAAGTATTTCGTATCACTGAAATTAAATTTTGTTGTTTATAAAAGTGGGACACGGGTAGAGCAGCGTAGATTAAAAGTAGGTCGAAACCGAAATAAAATAGAGTCATCAGATTCAGAAGCGCAGGGACGATTCAGTTCTTAGTTCATCTCTAAATTGCTTCTTGGTAGGTTTTATATTTTATACTCTGCGTAAAAGTAATTGGATCAAAAAGAAGTGTAGAATTATACAACATTTTCCTTTTTATGATTTAGAATCTAATATTCCAAAAAAAGCCCAGATTATTCTTTAACAATACTACTTTGTTTAGAAAATTAATACGTGAATAGCTTTCATCTTACTTTTATCGTTTATGGTTTCGGTTTGAAATTTGAAAGACTGATGATGCATTTATGTGCTTAAGCTTTTTTAGTACTAAAATAAGAATGGAATGGAACAAATCGATCGGATGTCAGGAAAGTAGGTCAGCCGAGCCGGGTTTTTCTTGTCGATATCATTTTTTCCTTCTACCCTTTTTTTGATTTTCCTTAGTATTTATAGTACTGATAGCGTGAGAAATGTTAACAACAGAGTTTTTTATTTCTAATATCAAATCCATCCATATAAATCCTTTCAATTCTAATGCAAATTACAAACATGAAGAAAATGATAGATATTACTTTACTTTTGCTTGATGTCATTTTAATTTCAGAATTGATAATGGCCGGAAGTCATACTTGAATTTAGTTATCATATATTAAATTGATAGGACCAGAACGACAAAGACACATGTCAAATTGTTTCTATTTATGTAAATCGAATCCAAAATTATTAAGTCTAAGAACAAGAAGTTTTCTTGCGAAACTACGCGTATAATAATATAACTTTAGAATAGATTTAATAGTGCAGAGGCGTTCTCTATCGTCTTCTAATTTAGGTAGAAGTTTTTTTGCGAATATGGGTTGCGTAATAAACCTTGCGCTAATTTTCTGACTGGCTTGTACTCAATTCACATTGCTTGCGTGCAAAAATATTCTCTCTTATTTCAAGTATGTTAGGCTCTAGGGAACTATTGCTCTAGAGTAATTTTCTATATTATTAGGCAGGCCTATTTCTGTAGGACTAGATCAGTTCCACGAGTTCTTGAAAGTAGGAAAGTAGTTCCAATGTTTCGGGGTGACCCGATTTCCAATCTGCACTTTTCTTTAGGAAACTCTTCTATTGGCATTACTGGGAATTCGAAGTTTTTACGAGCCGTGTACCCTCATTTTCATTTTCTGATTTGTCTTAGTCTTTCACTAAAATTTAGAGTAATGATGATAATGATTTCAAGATGACATTTTACTAGGGAAAAAAATTTAAAAATGCATTGTGGTATAGTTTCCATTTTCCAGAAATATAAAATTACATAAATTTTTTTTATAAACTTTCCGGACCTACCCGGATTGTGCTTAGCATTTTACTGTGTATGGATGTATGTATGGTTCTGCATATCTTAAATTAATTCCTGAATTATTTTAGGTCAGGGAATTGCATTGCATTTCCAAAATTGATGATTCGTTTCAGTTCTGGATACAAGTAAATTGTGCTCACATGCTGTTTTTCTGCAGGCATACTTGTACTTATATTCAATAGATTTTCCTAGGATTTGATTTGAAGCTTAATTGTGCCAAACAAAATTCATTTGTTTAATATCTCGTTACTGACCTCGACCTGCAAACCTCATAACATTGTCGACTGGTTAGTTGATTGTAAACATTTACTTTTGCTTTTTTTTATTCTCTACGAATTTTCATTAACATTTTAGTTATACATTTACAGTATTATTGTCTGGGTTGTGTAGGTGGGTCCCATAAAATATTGTTGTTTGTTATGGGGTTTTAATTGAATTGGCTTGATGAATTTATCTTTATGTTAATAA
Source organism: Xenylla mediterranea (assembly GCA_034700645.1). Lineage (NCBI taxonomy): Eukaryota > Metazoa > Arthropoda > Collembola > Poduromorpha > Hypogastruridae > Xenylla > Xenylla mediterranea. The sequence continues at coordinate 9,216 of JAQGCY010000160.1, read as the reverse complement.
CAACTTGGGTACATAGCGGGCGCTGAGTTTGTTTGCTTAGTATTATTCTTTTGGATAGAAAGGGAGAGTTCTTAGTCTGTAAGTAACATTTTGACTTTATGTTGATAAAGATAACATTTTAGCAGAAAAAAAATTTAGGTCTAGTTTAGTATGTCACTAGGTCTCTGTTAAATGAGTTAAGGTATTATGTCACGTCATGGTATCATATTAGTTGATATTGTATTTAAAACAGACACTCTTTCGAATAATTATCAAATGAATTTATGAATTTAACTAGTTCAAGTCCTCGAAAAAAAATTGTTGATAAATCAAAATATGCAATTCAGCTCAACATCCAATCACACATAGCTTTAACTTGTACAAGGTTGTAGTTGTATAAAAATAAAACTCAGCCAATACCTAATGGAACGAAATATGATGATGTGTTTAATAGTTTTATAAAAAATATTAATATGGAACATGGTTATGAGTTTTAATTAGACAACCTCAATGTCCCATGGAATTCCTGCATATTACATTGCATTGTTCTCGTTCCTTGTCCTTCCTTTCATCAGTTTTATGCACGTGTAATTGACACTATCAATCAATGATATTTCGTTTTATTTGTTTAAAGTAATTAGTGATTATTTGGAATTTGAATGCTTTTATTATTGTTAGCCAAATCGATTATGATTGAGATTATGGGCAAACTATACTTTAATTTTATCCCAGAATTTGAGACCAACAATATTTAGATTCTCTAGTTTATCTTGACTTTCCGTGAAATTTCGCAGAAAGGAAAACTCATGAACATTACATTAATTCGCTACCATATATTTTTGTAAAAGAATTCCATTCAAATTATAATTAATCAAAATAAGTTATCTTTGAATCTTTGATTCTTGTCAAAACCAGTTGAATGCGTAAAATTTTATTATTTTTCAAACTGCTCAGTGCCCTTGGTTAACTATTCCTTATAAACACAAAATATACGATACTGACAATATCATTGTTGCGTAATAATGTATTATTTTGAACAAACTATCATAACTATATTTATACAAAAAAAACTGCTGCACTTAGAGTAAAAGCGAAAGTATGTCTAGTGCAGTAGGTAATTAGGTCAGTGGGTCTTCCTAAGCCTGAACTCCTGCCAAGACAATTCCAATGAGAGACTAAAATGAGACGGAAAGTGGAATATGGAATTGATGCTGGCTGTGATAATGCTTGTCCAAGATAAAATTGTTATTTACCCGACCGATTTATTTAGTGCTAGTTCCATAATCAAACAAATGTCCTCAGCTGGCATTTTTAATGTATTTTCAGTTTCACTTCCATGGATGAAATTGGGGTTTATATTTTATGTATATGGTGTTACAAACCTAATTAATTTTGCTGTTAAAATGCTTCTAAGCTTCCTTACAGTTTGAATGAAACTTACATGCTCGCTCACATTAAAAATTAATGATCAACCTAAAGATAACCCAAAATGGATTCGCGATTGAGTTTAAAAATGAATTGTAATAATAATTGTTTACATTTTTTTGATTAAAGGGAGAATTACAAGTTATCTAAAAATGTAGCTACGTTTTTTGTGTCAAGTTAAACCAGTGGTCAGTAAATAAAATAAATGAAAATAATTGTTGTAGTTATAGTCATTTAACAAACGGACATTGTATTTTAACTTGGTTAGATGTTTTTATATATCAACCTGATGTACGTACATGTACCTATTGTTTGGTGTGGTGGTGGTAGACGATGGATAACAATTACAATTCAATGTGATAATAATATTCGCATCCTATTTTTCATTAACGTAATCTTGACATAATCGTTAGTAGAACACCATACCAAGTAAATTCAACATATGGGAAACACCAATCTATTACATTTTTACGTTTTGCTTTTAACCAAAAACGAAAACATTGAAACAATGGGCAATAACTACGCGTCATAACAATTATTGTACATCATACATATCATAGTTTAAATTCATTTGCAAAAATAATATGGGTTCTAGTATTCTTTTAATACTGTGTACAAATTTAGGCTTCACGGCTTCAGTTTCCGTAATTCTAATACCTGCTTTAAATTTAAGTATTATGATGACAAACAGATTTTTAAGGTGTGTCGGTGAAAATGGGATAAGCAGACATAGTAGAGTAATAAAATTTTAAGATCATATTCAAAAGGGACAATATTGGAAATTGTAATAGCATAAAGCATAGCATACCTCGTGTTCTTTTTAAACTAGAAATGCAATATAATAAAGTTAAAAAGTTAATACCGTTGTAAATGAAATGAGAAACAAAAATTCAACATGTAAATATTATGTAAGTGCGTACAATTACAATGGTTTGAAACTTGGATAGCAAGCAATTGGATAACAATACTGTTGTGGAAAGTCATTTTTTATTTTATTACTTGATAGTTTTCAATTTCATTTATGTATTTATTTGTCATAGAATTAGAAACCAAACGACCCAACTAATAACGTCAAAGGCAAGAAAGAAGAAGAAATCCAAATTGAAATTTTCTATTATATTGTATTAGTAATAACTATTTTAAAGTATATGATATGGATATGCAATGCAAGGGACACTTTTTTAAGCGAAAGAAGGTTTGTTTTATGACATTAGAAATTTTTAGAAAACAATACAATACAATACAGAAATTCGGGTAAATATCGAAAATGGATGGATTTTTGTTTTTGGAAAAATAGATATATGCTGAAAGTTTTTATTATTTTTGGAAGTTTAAATCTTTTTTTTTTTGAGAATAATAATAGCTTTGGTTTGGTTATCGTTATCTAAAAGTTATATCATCTTGGTACACTTGAAATGGAGCATATAACAGTCATATACTACAGTTTTTGGAAAATATATGTATAATGTATATATGTATTTGATTTTTATTTTATTTTAACAAGAAAAGTGGGTCAGTAGGACACTCTCTGGTTTGGTTGGAAGGATATAATATAAAATATAGTGTAGAGTGAGTTGGAGTATTATGGCATCGGAATGAATACAGATTTGAGAACGAACATACACATACATACATACATACATACCTAAAAGTGCATTTTGTAGGTTGTTTGGGAGCATTATTGTACATACTCCTTTATAATACAAAAGGATTGAGAATTGAGAATGAGAGTGAGTGAGAAACACTTTCGATCTCATTGGAATGAAGTTTATGTTATAATAATAGAGAGAAGAAGTAGAAGGAGCAATACGAAGGGGGTATTTCGTAGATATGGGGCAATGACTACAACTAAACTATTATGTTTTTCTATGTAGTAAAGTTAAAGTTTACTAGAGTTAGTTTCCAACTATTATTATTATTATTACTATTACTATTTATTTACTACGACTAAACTAAAAAGAACTTTGTGAATCCCATCGAAACCTTTTTGTCGTCGTTTATTGGGGAGAACTAACTAAATACATACAAGTTCTAAGTTCCAATTGAAGCAGAAGTAGCCCTATAAGCTAGCTCCTAGTATTTTTGCTAACATAGACACAGATTTTTTTTTTTTTTATTTTGGCGAAGTAGGACGCAAAGAAAAAAAAAATTTGTCAGTAGTTTTAGTTGAGTTTTTACTAGAGCTTGTTTTTAGCCAAAAAAGATACCGACGGACCGACAAGCTTTAGTTTTTATAGAGTAACGACAAGGGAGACCCCAAAAACACTTTCACTACCAATACCAAACCAAAGACTATTTCTATTCTATTCTATTACACTCTTAACCCTGGCATTTTCTTCATTTAGAATTTGACAGTGGAGTCCAACTCATGTTCATCAAAAGTTTACTCCACATTTTTGTCATTTTTATTTTCACCAGTTACCACCACTACTCCTACTAGATACATAGTTAACTAATTCTAGTAGTGGAGCTAAGCTACCCCAAGAGTACATTAGACATTTTTAGAGATACAATTATTTTGAGTACCTTAATACCTTAGTAGCTCCTCTTACCCTATATACACAATTGTCAGGACATCATCTCATCTTCAGTTACTTCCAAACCTATCTCCTGTTCAGTAGTTTCCTTTTCATCCAAAAATTCTATTCTACATAGTACAAATAATACAAAAACACTTAATACAATACTTTGTATATAGAACAAAATACAGAAACATACCTTTTATTATAAAAGTCCAAAAAAGAATATCTTTGTAAAAGAGTCTTTAAGGGTTTGTTGTTTGTATGGAATTTTCATTTCATTAGTCCCCCGGCGACTAACCAAGCCACAGCCACTAAAGTTCTCTAGTAGTTCCTATCTAGTGTTGTCTCAATTCTCAATTGGTGCCTTTTGGATATGGACGGACGTCTAGCTAGCTCTTATTTTAGTGTCGTTTAGTTCTAAAGTGCGTGTTAACTTGACAAATCAAATCAAATCAATAGTTAAACTATTAAGAACAAAGATTCTAGTCTATGTGTAGTGGTTATATTGTGATTCATTGATATTCAAATCAAATGCCTAAATCCAATTATAGTGATATGGACTTACTAAACTCAGAATGGAAATAGGAGTTTTAAATATACATTTTGGAAAATTTAATATTGATTTCTTTACTGGCCGAGGACCTAGAAACATTGGCTAAAAAAATATTTAATTGATAATTATTAATTCTTTAGTGGAATATTTTTGTCATAAACATTTCTTTCATTTTGGAATTTAGTTTTGATTGAAGACTTACATAAGAATTTGTGTGTGTTTGTGTATTGTTATTACAATTACTTTAGTTGGATTTTTGGATTGGAGGTGTATTAGTTAACTTTGATATCTGCATAACAGAAATTACAGATAATATTGTAGAAGTGCACGTTTATTGCGAAGGAAAAAGAAAGACAAAGTGACGTAACTTTGAAAAAAAAAAAATTTATTATATTCTGTGCTACTTTTCGCCGGAGTGAATTCTTGTTGCAAAAAAAATCAACTAAACTATTGTATTGTATTTTGTACATGCTATAGCTACCTGCGACTCATTTTCTGCATCCCCCTTATTAATCAAAATCAAGCTAAACTTCAACCCCCTAAATAAATCTCTGTTTTTCTATAGACATTAGTAGACTGTGGCACTGTGCTGTATTGTATTGTATAAACTTGATGTGTAGTAATCTTCTAATGATTACGTTATATTTTTTGTGAATGGTACCTGCGGCATTCTTCATCACACACACGCAAAAAAAAAAGAATTCTTTTTTGGCTTTGAAGAACCATAATAATAATAATCCTAATTAAATGACAAAATCAAAAGATTGATTATCAGGGTTAAAGAAGTTGATGATAGGAAATTTTTTATGAAACAAAACCGAAATTCAGTGCCAGTTATTATTACCTTAAGGAAATCTTGTACCTTTAAAAGCACTACTGTGATAAACGTACACGCATAAACAAAAAAATAATATATTTTGCAAAAGTTGGTTTATGCTGGAAAGGATTTAATAAAAAGTAAAGACATGGAATTGCCAATGAGTCCATTTAATTTAAGTCCAACCCTTACTGGACACCATTCACCTAATACATCAAATTTAGTCCACCATCACCATTCTAGTTCAAATTTATGGAATAGTGGTGGGTCAGACTCTGGGCTCCACCATCAGTCCCACCATCATATATCCTCACATAATAGTAGTCATCAGAGTAGTCATAGTCATCATCATGGACTCCTTACTACTGCCTCATCCCACCATAACCATGGAATCCATAATATGGACCATGGAGGATATAATATGTATAATTCAGGTAATTCTTAGCGGAAAGCGATAGCACAGAGACATTTAATTTAATTAAGTTAGTTTTGATATTGATAGTCTCAAGATATGTAATTTGTTATGTAAGGACAAGGAGTAAGGAAAAGTATTGACAAAGTTTTATGGATTTAAATATAATAGAGTAGCATTTAAGCAAGCATGGCATGCATGTTTTAGTTTCCGATGTTCGGTATCAACTATCAAGTTAAAATGTTTTTAGATAATCATTGAAAGAATAGAAATAGGATTCGTGACAGAAAACGAGGTATTAAATGCAAAAAAATATAAAATAGAGATGGGAAAGGCTGTTGTGACTGTGTGAGTTTGAGTAGATTATCCAGTCGAGTTATATAGGTCAACATGAGCTGTTGTTAGGATTGATTAGTATTATTATTATTATTTATAGTATAGTATGGATGGTGTAAGTACGTACGATATCAGTAGAACACTCATTGAATTGAAAAAATATATATCTATATTCATACTTCAGAATACTTCATAGTTCTAGTTTTGGTTTGAAATAGAATCTAGTAGAACTGTGGGTGAGGATGATGATGATGAAAAAAAATAAGGTCATATTCAATTTAGGCATGTAAGCACTTAAAAGCAGAGGCTTAATTCTAGTTCTAGTAACGCAACCATGCATTTGCGATTCTCATTTTCACATAGAAATGCTTTCTATTAGAAGACTAGAACGAGCTAGCTAGTGAAGAACTTTGGAATTTATACATGTGTCATGTCTAAATGCCTAATGCCGGTGTATTTTTTACCACAAACATACAGAAATACTCATTTTACTTTCATTTCAAATCTTATCTTGAAAATATGTCCGGAATTGAATTAGTATTAATAATTTTATGTAAAACAAACTAGGAATCCATATCCAATTCCGCTTCTGTTTTTAGATTATGTAGGAGAATTTAGCATTTGATCCCATGTATTGATTTCCGCCAACTCCATTTTGTAACTCCTACTTGTAACGTTATTTTGATCCTTAATAATCTCAATCTTAAAGAACCAGAAAGAAATAGTTTTATAATTTTAGAAGCCTATGACTAGTTAAATCTCATTAAATGTAAAAACTCGTGAATTTAGGTCAAACTAATCGATAGCGTGCAATTTGCTGATGTATATTCTACTTAATGGAGTATTATATTCCACCTTAAAAGCTAAGTTTAGCTTCGTTTTCGTGATAAAAAAAGATTTCTGGAAATAAATTATGTATTTAATAATTTTAACGATGGTTTTTGGAAGATGATCATAATACAAATTGTGCATATTCATCTTGATTTCATCCATATTGTGCAACTCATCATTATTCTCATTTGGAAATTGGAATCTAAAGTAAACAAATATGTATAATTTTGGTTTTTAGGATCACAAGGGAGTGCTACTACAAGTGGACTAGAATTTACAACAGCAGCCATAGCTCATGATCCACCAGATACAAAAGAAGGAATTGAAGAGCTTTGTCCAGTTTGTGGGGACAAAGTTTCAGGCTATCATTACGGTCTCTTAACCTGTGAGTCATGTAAAGGATTTTTTAAACGTACCGTCCAAAACAAAAAAGTGTACACCTGTGTTGCGGAAAGAAGTTGTCATATTGATAAAACTCAGAGGAAAAGATGTCCTTACTGCCGGTTTCAAAAATGTTTGGAAGTTGGGATGAAACTCGAAGGTACGTTAAATAAAAAATGTCTCAATGTAATTTAAAACTGAATCACTTAATTTAAGTTTAAATGAAACAATGGTTTTTAAGAAGAAGTAATGAATGGTGAAATATTTAATCTGTTTTCCTAATTATCATAAGATGTAATATTTATTTAACAACTTTTAAATCAATATTTGAACTAATTCTGTCGCTAATTTATGTTCATCTTTCTTTATACATTCTCTCCAAGATAGGCATTATTATTATTTGAGTACTCTACTACTACTATCATGCATAAGTTTTTTCAATATTAACTTTTTCGCGAAGATAGTAGATACCGTATAGAGTTACATAGCAAATGAAAATGAAAGTACTATTTACCTTTGACTTTGCTAATTCTTAGTATTACATAACTTTAGTTTTACATTTAGTTTGAAACTGTAATTATTAGATAGTTTGCAAAGGAAATGCTTGTCGGCTTTATTTATTTTTAAAGTAAGAAACTCATGGTTAGTTTTAACAAATTTGCTCGTACACCTCATTAACTTAGGCATTATTATAAATGTAGTTTTGCAATATTTTAGAACATGCATTCTTAACATGTGCGCAAAATTTTAAATATATGAATTACTGGATAAATTATTAATACATACGTTAGATCTATATTAAAAGAAGTTCAAATTATGCTTTTATACATAGTGCAGATATTATTAGTTGTTTGGTTTTGTGATAATCATGAACATATCAATTGAAATTTATAAATAGAAGAGAATAGGGTTGCATTGCATTTTACTTTACACAGGCCTATGTGGGGCATTATAGTAGTCCTGTATAAATGTATAATATTATAATATTTATTTTGTATGAAATGTAAGTAATACGAATTACAAATGATGCTGTTGAGAGATTTGCAAAATGATAATCATAATAGACTCAACTAGCAAAAAACAACAGTGAACATGAAGTACAAGTACAGCTAGAATTTTTTTTAAAGTTGAGTTTGAGTTATGAATATAAATTGAATATTCTGTGCTCCCATCCAACAACGTGCATTCTTGAATTACTTTCAATTTCATCCAAAGGTAGTTTAAAGAGCAGTAAAGTTTTTTTTTACCTTTTACTAAATTATCTTGGTGGTAATAGACATTAGCATACTCTTATTTATGTATTTATGTAATGCTTTGTTACTTTTTGAGAATCTGTGTCATGGTCGATTCGCAATAATGATTGGTAGAATAGTATTCTATGTTGTCTCTTTGTATTTATGTTGAATGTCTATTAAAGATTCCACCCCCTCATGTACCCTTTTCTCAAAATCTTTTTATTCTATCTCCCACACTCCTTTTTTATTTTATTTTGTACTTATGTAGTAATCAGCATATTATACCTTTAATACTAAACTAATCTTCATTTCATACATGGATTTAAATCTGAGATTCTATTTCAAATCAATTCTTCGTGACTCTTATTTATGTTCATATAGAGCTTATAGAATAAAGCAGCGGATGTATCTAATTCTAATGAATTATGCTTAATTCGGCTACTAGTAAGAAATTCCAAACCATTTTAATTTAACTTGGCTTAGTCATTTCTATCACAAACCATAAAAGTATATTTTTCATAGCCCCAAATCAACAGGTGAACAGGGAACGAATTATATGTCCTTCCACTACCAGAAAACAATAACATGATTCATTAACGTTTTGTTCTTATACAATATCATCATTAATTTAAAGTAAAGCATTCTTTTATCAAACTTCGCCAGCCTAAAATTAAATTTTCAATTTCATCAACGAACTTGGATTATTCGCAAGATATCTATAATTC
>JAQGCY010000159.1:0-25130 GCA_034700645.1 Xenylla mediterranea | reverse complement strand
CAAACCATAAATAGAATTACTCTAAATACAAGAACATGACATTGGATATTAATAATAATAATGTCAGGTCTCTAACATACTTCGTTGTCAACTTCTTAAAAATTATTTAGTTTTATGTGAAATTAAATAATTTTTATAGGTTATACATTTAATTATAATTGAAAAACCTCTAAATGATTAACAATAGTTTGAATAATAATAAATCATTATTAAATACTGGCATAATTATTGAACATCATATGGAACGGATCCACATGAATTGAAACGGAGATACTGGAGCGAAACCAGTGAAAAATGAAACGTAGAGAAAGTATATGGTCTGTGCCATGTAAAAAATTATGACAAGTAATGCTTAACAATGAAAACTGATTTAAGTTAATTGATCAATCTAAAATAGAGGTTTTGTATGTCCAAGGTATCAATAGTATTTTCCATTACTTCTTAAAAAGTTTCCCTATTAATTTTACAGATCTTGATAATGTAGAAGTTTTTGTTTTTGATGACATGGAATCAGATTTAAAAGAAATAGAATCTGGATCTTGAGTAGCATTTGTAATTGTAGGAGGGCTTGGTGCTCTGGCTTTTAATCCTTGAGAAGATTTTGTACAATTAATTCCATGGTTTTGTAGAACAAGAGAACCCTTACTTGTTCCCGTCACAGTAGTACTTGGCTCTATCAAATTTATTTGCTCAGTCGCGATGTTAGGCATTTCTTTGGATGGATTGGATTTATTATCAATATTTTGCTCATCAAATTGGATAGTGTCCGGCTTGCTTTCTCCATTGGAACTAAATTTTTCTCCATTGGAACTAAATTTTTCTCCATTTACATATAAGGTATGTCCTCTAAAATGTACCTTTGCTCCTTGATTTCTCAATTCTCTGGATAAACCCCATAATTCTTGCTTTAATTTCAGTTGCTCATGGGTTAAAAAATCATTTACAAAAAACTTTTGAGAAATATTAGGATGTTTCAACTTTGAACAATTTTGATAAATAAGTTTCCGCTGAGAACTTGCGACTGATATAATAATTGGAACAGATTTACTATTTGTACGTTTTTTTCCCAATATTTCAGGTTTTTGTAAAAGTGTAGAAGGTAGCTGAATTAGTTGAAAAAATTCGTTAAGCTCTGAATCAATATTAAATTCTTCTTGATAAGGTTTTAAAACATATATTACTAATTTACGATATTTTTCTGTATGAGTAGGATTTGGTATTGATTTACTTCTGGTTTTTGATAAAAAATTTTCCTTGTGATGAGTAATGAATGTTGAATTTCTTTGAGTATTGTGATTTGATTTGAAAACTTTCTCTTTTCTAACACTTTTGTTTGAAGAAACTTGCTTATGAAAATTTAACTTTTCATTTATATATTTATCCAAGTTAGATTTTACACTTGTCAAAAGTTTCAATTGTTCTTGGTCACTTTCAAAATTATTACATTTTATTTTGATAGTTGCGAGAATATTATCGACTTCAGATTTTGTAAAACACATTGTAAATTGAAAAGTTAAAAACACTAATGATTGGAAAGACGAAAGATTATTAGAATAAAATCTAAAGATCTCTGACAACTCTAATTAATGCTTGACCAAAAGTTTTGGCTCTTATAACTTGAAAAGGAAACCTGCTGGACCCAACCTCATGGGTCAGTATAATCACTACACAGCTCTGCTACCAATGATAGAACCTTGAATAGTTCTAATAATCAATATTGGACCAAAATGTAATTGATTACATTTAATATTTGTTCAAATGCAAGAGAAAGAAATGGACTTTCTCTCTTAGTTTATTCTCTTTAAGATTCCTATATGTTACTGTTCTTTAGTGACCAAGATACAACTCTTAATATACAATGAGATATTGGATTAGTTCCAATAAGTAATAAATACGAGTTGAACTAGATTATGTGAAACTAGGCAAACCATAAATAGAATTACTCTAAATACAAGAACATGACATTGGATATTAATAATAATAATGTCAGGTCTCTAACACCAAGCTGTCGGTCCTTTGATTTGTTCGTTCTTAAGGATGATGTTGATTGGCCAGTATCAATACCAAAATTTAAATCAAAACGCTTGCTAAAGAATATTACTCTTTGGGGAGAAGTAGCAGATTCTTCTCTGAATCGTCTTTTAACTGGATTAAGCTCCTTGGAGAACCTTAAGTTTTATGCTCGGGGTTTAAATAATCTCACCTGCTACATGTACACAAAAGATTTGGCAAATTTGAAGGAAATTACATTACATCCGGTAAGCAAGTTTATCTTTATCATTTACGATATCGGTAGAAGAATCAAGGATTTTACGTTTTATTAATGTAGTACCCAGTCGTCAGTGATCGCTTGTATTTCAAATTGATAAATTTTCTAAAAATTGCTCAATTCCAAAATCTTCAATCATTAGTCCTTGCAGTAAATGAACCAATCTGTGAGAATATGTTTTGTGACGCGTTATTGACATTTTTGATTCAACACCAGAAAACCTTATCTAAGCTCTTTATGTATTTGTGGTGGATGAAAGAGGATGAAAGAAAAGATTGGCCAAATCTTCCAGACTTTACTCATCGTCTCGACCAATTGAAAAACTCCCAAATTGTAGAATTGACCTTTATAAATGCTTATCTTTACAAATCAACAAAAGTTGGAGAAATTTTTGACAAGATATCACAAAATGGAAACTTTATTAAAGTAGCAGATGAATGTCCATATCTTATTTGGAAATCGGTTGAAGGACCACTTCGATTATACGATAATGCAGATGAGCATAGGTTCAATACTCCGCTGAAGCCTGCACCTAAGCAAATGATTCAAAATAATTGCTCTACATTGGTTAGAATTGGAATGACCATTATTCCAGAAGATTGTCATCCGCTGAATTGCTCAATTTTCAATCCCTGCAAATCACTAAAGGCAATAAAACTTTTAACACGTCGAAATTCAGATGCCAAGCTTGTAAATGTTACTGCTCTTCCACAAACATTGGAAACATTCCATGTTTCCAATTTCTTATTGAAATCAGAAGAAATCCATTCAATTGCTACAAGTACTATAGGATTGAAATCTATTTTCCTTGGAAATGCTGGCACAGGAAATGGATATGGAGTCACAACATCAAGTTATACATTCTTTATTGCTCGTCGCACTCAAGAAATTCAAATTATTGACTCTTGAAATTTGCATGATTTGATGGAGTCAATTAACCTCCGTGGACCGTTGGAACGACTCCAGGCTCTCCAATTACTTCAAACAAAAATAGTCCAAGACGGAAATGGACGGTATGCTACAGTTTTCAATAAACCCATCAAACCCAAACGACTTTGTATGATACTTTCATCGAAGTCAAACACATATTTTGCGTTGGAAGTTGATTCTGGTGCTCCATTTGGACCATTGTACCGATAAATCGATTGGCCTATTTTATTATTTTAGCTACTTAAATATACGAAATGTATTGGAAATTGATTGATAATAATTAAAATTACTAAATTATGGAATGTAAGAAATGTAATAAAATGACGCCATGCTCATAAGGATGGTTTTGTCAAGGGAAACCAAAAGTCTGCGTAGAGTTGTTTTATTGAGGAAGAAAAAGAAATCCTCTGGATGGAATCCAGAGACAGTAGAGATAAATTCTGGTCATTATCATTAATTTACCACAAACTACAATTAAAAATTAAATTGTGTTTTTAATATAATTTGTATGCATGCATGCATAAATACATTTCCAAGTGTATAATTGGGCTTATCCTTTACCTTTATATGCCACCCCTCTCAAAAAACATATTTTTTCAATTAAAAAACTGTTGGAATAAAAATAATAATATTTATTACACTAGTGGAATAAAAACAATTCATGCAAATATAATGTCTTCAAAATCATCTACTGCGAGTGAGACCCTTCGTTATCTAAACCAAGAAGAAGCCATTGCCATAGACCAAGCTCTTTTCAATGATTATAAATTCTCAGTAGATCAATTAATGGAATTAGCTGGACTAAGCGTTGCATCGGCTATTGCTAAATATTATCCACAAAAGAAGAAAAGTCGGATTTTAATTGTAACTGGTCCAGGTAGCTTACAATTAGACAGTATTCAATTTATAAGTTAATTGCATTGTATGTTTTGCATTTTGCATTACAGGTAACAATGGAGGAGATGGATTAGTTGCCTCCAGACACCTCAAATTATTTGGATTCTCTGAAGTACATGTTCTCAATACAAGGACACCAACTAAGGAACTCTATATCAATTTGTTACATCAAGCAAAAGAGAACAATATCATCATATCAAATGATCCACTTCCTTATCAGTAAGTGCATTAAGCACTGCCCTCGTGTTTTTGTCTAACTGTATAGAATTAATTCATAAATTTCCTGACAGAAAGGACAGTTCAATTGGCCTAATCATCGACGCACTCTTCGGATTCAGTTTCAGACCTCCAGTTCGTGAAGATTTTCTACCGTTTATGTCAATCCTTGTCAATGGGAAATGTCCAATTGTCTCAGTTGATATTCCTTCAGGTTGGAATGTAGAATCAGGACCACAAGAGGATAATAAATCTATGTTCTTTATGCCTGATATGTTAATAAGTCTCACTGCACCAAAACTTTGTGCTAAGAAATTTACTGGAACACATCATATTTTGGGTGGAAGATTTGTACCAGAAAAATTAGCTGAAAAGTATTCAATGAATTTACCTGAATATCCTGGAATTGAGTGCATTGTAAAATTATAGTTAACTTGTATTTATTCTTACAGTTTAAATAAAAATGTTATTCAATGTCAATTCAAAAAATCTAGGTAGTTAATATGTTTACATTTTTAGAAAATGATTTGTTGATGAGATCCATTCCAATTTCTCCCCAATCATTGTAACTTAGATTTAAGTCTTCCAGCTTCAGCCCTGCAAACAAATGTAAATTTTGATTATATCTACTAATGATAAGTATAACTTAAAATTTGCTAGTCTAATAACTCACGAGTTAAAACACTTATTAAACGAGTTTCACGAAACACATTTCCCGTAAAATCACAGTCGATTATGCTGAGATGTTCAAGAAATGACATCTGAGCTAATAAATCAGCTAATGGTGCACCAGATGAATTTCCTAATGAATTGTAGCTTAGGTTGAGGGTTCGTATCCCTGTATTCTAAAATAAGTAGCACCTTTAATATTTTCATAAAGGAATCAAACACGGGTAGTTGACTACTTACATTTGACGTCAAAAGTGGCATATTTTCAGGACTCTTTCTCAGACTTTCGGAAAGATAAACAAGGGAATTAACAGTTATACCATTACAGCTCAAGTCAAGCAGAGTTAATCTTGGCAAGGTTGGCAGTATGTTGGACAAATTCTGAAAGTACAATATAATTAAATTTCTAAATTCAAAAACGGATTTCCTAGACAAAATAAAATGATCGAACATCGATGATCTACCTTTACTCCTTCATCAAATAAAGAACATGATGATAGATGCAACTCGCTCAAGAGGAACTGACATTGAAGTGACTGGAATAAGATGAGGGATAAATTTCCCCTAAGACTGTAATCCGTTAAAGTGAGAACATTGGAGGATTGACAGATTTCTAAAGCTGTTGTTAGTTCACTCTCATAAGTTGTACCTAGTTTGAGAACAAAAAGCAAATTGATAACAAAATTCAAATTGTTTAACTAATAATGACAAACCTGATGGTGTTTTGGACACAGTCGCCCTGAATCTTTCAGGTAAACGGGGTAAATCATAGGAAATAATATTGGCCAACAGTTCTGTTTCATCATTTCCTAGAACTACGCTAATTATGTCTGTTCCACTCAAAATTGCCCCATCTTTAGTACTCAAGGTTAAAATAGGTTTGATTCCGTTCGACCTGAAACAAATAACCAAAATTCAAAATTTCCCAAGCACAAATCAAACCACCATTAAAGAAAAAAAATGATATTACTCGAAATATCTCCTAGCACATTCTGCACACAACCAATCAATTGTTCCATTTGCCTGGCCCTCTAGTACAGGTACTACAAATAGTTTTTCTCCTATCCGAATTTTCAGTCTTAAAACAGATATTTCTTTATTCACTGGATTAGGGGGAGAATGGCTTATATGACTTTCTCCATTTAGACGGGTATTTGTATTTGAAGTAAAACTGCGGACCTGTTGGAAGTAAAATTGAAAAGCATTTAGTAATTTGTTTCATTTGTACCAATATTGTAAACCTTACACGCTTGAAAGGGAGCTTAGGCTGGATTAATCTACTTTTTTGACTGCTTTTGTCTCTGCGTGAAGAAGTTGACCCAGAGAATGAAGGAGCTTTGTTTGTTAAACGCCGATATCCACTAGTCTCATCAGAATCGGAATCTGAAATAATAACTACAGGGGATAAACTATTTTCCTCTCCAAAATCTGATATCGTATGATTAATATCCCCAACAAAATCATCCTTGACAGAAGCTACTGCTGACTGTGAATCTTGATCGAGTTCATTGATGTTTTCATGAAACGACGTTTGTCTCTGAATGCTAGTTTCATTGTCACTAGAACTAGAATCATCAGAAATTTGGAGTAACTTAGATGAATGAGATTTCTTGGGACTCTTTTGAAGATCTTTTTCATTTTTCTTGGATTTTGGTCTACAACTTGGGCGTTCCAGCCCACGATCTACAGTAGAATATTCACCACTGTCCAACAGAGCAACATCATTACGTGAGCCATCGTTTCTTCGTCGTATAGGCCGTTCAACTAACGGAATTTCTTCCAATGGATCGCGTTTTCTTTTGCTTTGCTTTCCTAGGGTTCCTACATCATCCTCTAACCAGTCATCGTCAATATATTGGCTTTCTGCAATCAATGCA
The DNA here is from genome assembly GCA_034700645.1 of Xenylla mediterranea. Lineage (NCBI taxonomy): Eukaryota > Metazoa > Arthropoda > Collembola > Poduromorpha > Hypogastruridae > Xenylla > Xenylla mediterranea. The sequence goes on along the minus strand of JAQGCY010000159.1, from coordinate 18,272 downwards.
TTCGTTCTGTCTGAAGCTTTCGTTGCATCTCTGGGTGGATTATCGTCAATAGAACAATTGGAATTAGTTCGCCGTCTCTTGTTTCTGCCTCGTAGTCCAGACATAGCTGTACTATACAAATCCACTGCAGCGTTTGCATCATCTGGATCAAAATCATCAATAGCTACTTTCACTGGAATAGGGGTTTCACCAGGGTCTCTAGAATATTCCATTAATTCAAACTTTGGCCCTTCATCCACCAGGCCAATGTTTTTAGCTTTCCGTTTAGCCTTTTTTTCATTTTCCTTATCATATACCTTTCCTCCTGAAATCGATTAACTTTGATTAATTAATTCAAGTTGGAAAAAGAAATAACAAAATGTACCTTTAGTCATGAGAGCCTTGAGTTGATTCTTCATTTCATGATAGGCTTCCAGATCCTCTTGCGAAATTTCTTCCCCTGCCGCCTTCAATGCTTCTCGACAAACAATCAAGCAATCAATTGGATAGTTGCCCTGTAGTAGGAAGTGAGCAGTATAAACAGAAGAAGTAGATATGTAGTTCGTACGTAACATCACACTTAAAATGAATGTTTGTTAAATACCTTTGCGTCTCGTAGTAGCACATTGGCCCCATACTTAATTAGGCATTTCATGACAGCTAAATGACCATTATTTGCAGCATCATGAATTGGTGTAATTTTATCACAGTCGATTCCAGAAGGTTGATCATTCACTCTTGCTCCATTTTTTAGTAACTCTTCTACTACTTCCAAGTGACCAAAGTTAGATGCTTCATGAAGAGGAATCCAACCAGCAGAATCACGTGGATTTATTTCATGTCCCTGATTATAAGGCATCGTTTATTTAAGCATGTTATGAAGATGAAAGTAATTCGTCAGAAGTATTTACCTGGCGAATGAGGCGTCTAACTAATTTCAAGTCACCTTTCTTTGCAGCAACATGCAGTGGAGTTTCACCTTTCTCATTAACCCGAAACTTTTTCTTTTTCAAAACAACCTCATTTCCCTTATCTTTGTCATCTTCATCGTCCGTAATATTTTCATCAGCTGCAAAGAAAGTCAAGAGAGGCTTAAAACCGATGGTGTTTACGATTTAAATTAGAGAAATAATCAAAATCACATACAAGTTAAATTGTCTAGATCTATAGAACCATTCATATCCAGTTCCATATCACCACCGCTGCCATCCAATAAGTCCTGTGAATCATCTTCATAACCAGTTATTCCATATGTAGATTTAATTTCCTTTATCTCCTCCTGTACTCTGTCTGATAATGAAAATAAAACATATTTACTTTAAGAACTAGGCTCAGAGCATGCAAAATGTGTATGATGACTTACTTCGTTCTTCATCTCTTTTAATGATTTTTAAATAAATTGAGTAGTTTGCAAGTGCAGCTAGTTCTTTCTTTGGGCTATCACATTGTTTCGCTAGAGAAATTGTTTTCTTATGGCCTGAAATAATTTGATCTTTCGGTAATTTTGCCTTCTCCATACATGCTACGATATTTGTCTGGGTCTTGAACGCCTATAGAGTTTAATATTGTAAGTACGGGGCCCATCAGTAAATCAGTCTTATATCTAACTACCTCAATATGATTTTCATCATGCAATTTAATTTCTTCGTCGAAATATTTAATGGCTCCAAGGTAATCCCCTTTATCTTTGTAAGTGATTCCCAGAGAATAATATAACTTGGCAAGTTCTCTTGGCTCCAAGTTTACTTTCTTAGCGTTCTGGAACAAATACGTTAATGTTAAAGGCATTGTTTTATTTCTTTATCTTTACCTAGCAAAGTCTGCTAGTCTGCTGGAAATTTACCTCAAGTGCAAGCTCGTAATTTGCAACTGACTCACTAAAACATCCGAGTTCGACATAATTATCAGCAATCTCTTCGTACAATTTTCTCTTCTTCTCGAAGTTGGTTGATTCTAATAAATGTAATTCATCTTCTGTTCGTATGATTTTCACCGCTGCTTTGAGACTTGGATCCACTTCTTCAAGAATAAGATGCCCAACATCCTTGGCTTTAACAGCTTTACGAATTTTTTTCAATACTTTTATTCCAGACTCTAATTCATTAGTTAGGAAGTAAAGCTGTAACAGTGGAAATTTATTTTATTACAGTTTTAATCATTAAATTAATAGTAACTTGTTTTACCTTTGCCAAAAATATCCTTGCTTCTGCTTCCATTGATAAATCATTTAAGGTTCTTGCTACTTTAGCAGCTTCTTCAGTATACTTCATTGCTTCCCTGTAACTCTCCTTTTTGAGATTCGCTTCATACAGATTCAGATAACTTCTGTATAAGTGTGGATGAAATGAATACTTCTTAGCTATTTCTATGACTTTTTCAATGTGCCGAGTACTACATTCAGTATTTCCCCTTAAATCCATAACCATTGCTAGATTATAGTAAACTCCGCATTTCATATCCATAACATCAGTTTCATTTAGCTGAGCCTTAACTCTAGACTCAAAATGTTAAAGACTTAGTAATTCAACCAGCCTTTAGATAACCAAATGTTTAGCTTACTTGGAGTGATTACATAATTCTTTAGCAAGTTCATATTCTCTTTCTGCTTTTACTAAGGCTTTATCTTTGGTTTCATCATAGGATTCTTGATCAGTATATTTGGGATTTGTAGCAAGTCCGCTATACGCTCTGCCCAATGTAACATGAGCCCGTTGTTCTTCAATTATGTCATTTGCTTCAGTAGCTAAGCCTGAAAGTGAAATATTGACATTTAGCTGCAGATTTTCAGTTCTTTTAGTGCATGATTACAAAGTTTTTATCTTACGAAGATAGTCTTTAATTAATGGTAATGCTTTTTCCTCATCCCTAAGTTCTAAATAAACTTCCGCTTGGGCTCTATAAGCAATTCCTAGTCCAACCTTATCATTTGGAAAGTATTTCTTCGTGATTTCCGCTTCATCCTAAAAAAAAACAATGACAACAATAATCGAGATTACGTTTACGAAAGAATTGGCTGGAATTTGTAGTAGGTAAGTACCTCATGTTCCTGTATAGCTTCATCGTATGATCTTAGCTCTCTGTATAGAATTCCTAACTGATTGTGTAAATTGGACACCTCTTTGAAATCCCCTTTGGAACGAGCTTTATGAAGTTGACGCTTGAGAACTAGGAATAACAATAAAATACAAGTACAAATCAATTAAACAATTAATCAATTAGTTGGAATAAATTGCTTAATCAATGACATGAAAAGTGTGTATGCATGTACCAGTGTACCTTCAATTTCTTCAGCTTCTGAGAGTCCTTTCTTGGACTTTCGCTTTCCCATGCTGTACGTTTACCTGTTGCTCAATAATACATGCAATTGCAAACAATAATTTATAATACGTAAAATGGAAGGCAATACTCCAATCCAAATCCAATGCTTAATCCAGTGCAGGACTCAATGGATGAAGTATTAATTGATTAATCATTAACGGTCCGGTCCGGGTACAGTCCAGCTCCAGCACAACATGCATCAAAATCCAGTTAAAAGTAAGTGAAAGAGCACAATAACCACAACTAATGCACTCTTTACCACCATTAAGAGCGTCCCGGCTCAATCTTTAAAGTCCAAAAAAATCCAACATTTGTCTTGCGAAAGATGCATCGAAAACCCAATGTTTTTAGATACAATACAATAATGGAGAATTAATTCATAAAAACTTCCAGACAATATTTTTTTTTTTATTTTACTCCATTTGCCATTGCCATTTCATTCATTCATTCAGAAATTTAGATTTTTCAGTTACATAACATTACTCATACCATGAGCTTCCAGTTAATTATGATCAAAAATAAAATCTGAACTGCACTGTACTATTATTAGGTACTATTCTTATCCCCATTTGACCTTTCGAACTTTTCCAGCATTATGAAAATGACGAGCAAGTATAATTTTTTCTCTATCATAATTCATTGTAGTTCTACGCTTTCCAATATCATAATCCCCAGGATGATTACGATTATTATATCCATACAAAGGATGTCTAGGAGTATGGTAATCTTTTTCTCGTTCTTTTTGATGATCTTTTGCAATTTTCTTGATGTAATATGAATTAGTTAAACTACTTTTTGCAACTCGACTCCGTCCACCACCATCATCCCAATGTGTAGAATAAGTACGGTAATTTTCAGTAAGTGTTGATAAAAATGTTGCCATTGTTTCTGATGAAGGAAGACATGGACCAATTGATTCCAAAAGTAGTGGATCCATTCGAACAGCATTGCAGAAATCATCAAAAGTAACTTGTCCATCCTAAGAGATAGGATAGTATAAGTTGGGAAAAAACTAACAGTCTAGGTCTACGCTAGCCTCTAGATCAGACATAATCTCTGCTAGAATTAAACAAGCACCTTATTAACATCAAGTTTTTTCATACAAATTTCAATAATTTCCTTTTCGGCTTCTTCAATTTCATCATTATCAATTCCATTCCCAGGATAAATGCAACCTCGAAGACATTGTGTTAATTCTTCTCGTGCTAAAGACCGATCTCCATTAACGTCAAATACATAATAGCAAAATTCTTCTAATTCCTCCATGTTTCCACGTATCATGTGTGACAGGCCAACAATAAATTCATGCTCATCGATCTATACGAAAATAATATAAAATGCATATTGTCACTTCATCGGTTTCCTCCTCTTGTAATTGTAATTCAATTTACAACACTCAACCCTATTTATCTTACTGCGAGTTGTGATTTTGTGACACTCGATTTTCAAGCTCAAAATAATTATGACTTATGTTTATATTTCTGTTTCACTTACAACTCCATCGTTGTTCCGGTCAAAAGCTCGATAAATTAGATCTAGCATTATATCATCGGTAATATCAAAAAATCTAGAAAATATAACAAGTATGACTAATTTGTAGCAATGATTCATAGTAAAGTAATAATAAAATGCTAATACTTACGAATGAAGGAACTCACGAAGTTTTAATCGGTCAATTTTAACTTTTCCAGAATAGGACAAGGTTTCATAAATGTTCAAAAGTGACTTGCACTAAAACAAAATTCATAAAATTAAGACTTTTTTAGGGTAAATTTTTCGTTTCTGGATAGTATTAAAGTAAAGGATTGTAATCGTTCTTACCTCGTCAGCGGTGAAATGGGTGATAGCAGATAGTTTTTCTGCAAGCATATATGTCTCATGCTTTTTGGCAAGTGTAAATTTAGAGTGAATAGGCATGATTATGATTGGTTATGATTGGTTATGAATATGATAACTTCAGTACAATTTGCTCGAATTAGAAAATAAATTAATTAATTGAAAGCGTAATAAAAAAGTAAATTATTTTACTTCTGGATAATTTTTTCTAGCCCAACTCAAGTTGTTTGAATGTTTAATATTCTGCATTATCAGCACAAAATTATCCATGGCAACATAATCATATCCCGAATACCCTGGGCTGAATGATTTGATTCGTTTGAGTCCAAGGAGGTAACAACAATATTGTTGTTATCTCTTTGTTTGAGTCGATTCGATTTCTTTAGTAAATGTCTATAGAGCTTAACTAAAGATAAGCTACGTGGAAAACCAGTGGTTTAGATATTTACTGGAAATATTTTTTAGGACATTTATTTATTAGAAAGACAAAGTATAAACGTGATATGCAATTAAATTTTTTCTTCATGCTTTGATGTACTTAGAGTTTTATTTAACTCTGTCCATAGGCTACAATTTATCCGGAATCATTCAACATAAACATAGTTTTATGTCTACTGTATCATGCGATACTTTTTAATGCTATTTATTTCTACGGAATTGTAAAAATGCATAACGTTAACTAACTATGAATCAAGTGACTCTGATCTTAACTTGAAAGTAACCTTGGAAAGTTCGTCTGACACGCAAAATAAGAACCTAAGAAAGTTTTACTTCTGCCCATAAAAACGCGGTGACAATAGTAAAAGATTAGAGAGAGTGAGTAAGGAAGCACCGCTTTTTTAAGTGGCATTCTATCGCTATCCTACCACTTTGACTCATTGTTTTGATATGTTTGTTTCTTCTCGGACATACTTTTTCTTGAATCCCTTGACCTAGAATATGGTATATGAACATTTGGGGTCAAGATTAAACAAAGGTTGGATCATCCTGTGTATGAGCCAAAATTGGTTATGCATAATACCCTAGACATTACGCATTTATGCGACATAAGGACTGATTTGACTTTGCCCAAGAAGAACTCATTTGACAACCACCAGTAAACTACCCATGACCTTTTGACTGATTTCAATAAAATAAAAAATCTGGTGTAAGCTCGTGATATCATTTCCGGCGGTATAAAATGGGATAATACAACAGGACAGATATTTCTAGTCCAAATTGCTCTAAAAGATTTCTGAGGCTTGACGATGCAACGCCACTTGGTTGTTGGTTATCTTATCTGTACGGGTTAGAATAATTTATTTCCAATACAATGAATTAGATTGGAATTGCATATTTTTTCTTAGGAGATGTGGATGTATGTGTATATTTAATCCAATCGGAGAACTCAACTTTTCACACGTTTATTGCAGATTTTTTATCATGCATTTGTAGTTGACGTCTGAGAAATTAACTTAAGAGATCCCTAAACTGTCTCCAAATAACACTTTGTAACAAGCATACTTTATAATCCGTTGCATTTGCATATCCCCTGATTTTTGCCAGTAAGATTAAAGCATTATTACTTACCACACACTGCTTCTAGACAGAAGAGAAAACGTATTATTCTCCATTTTTATTTTTTTAGAAACTCCCTTTCAATTTCCATGCTGAGATTTCTTAATCCAGTTTAGGTGTGACTGTAGACAATAACGAAGAATTACAATTGCTCAAAAATCCATTATAATTATAATTTATAACTAAACTATTCGAACAGCTTGAAGTACAAGTAATGTTCTAAAGTTTATAAAAATATGGCAGAGAAAATGGACAATAGTTGCGAAGAAGGCATGGAAGCACTTCTTTTCAACTACACCAACGATGAATCAGGAAAAATCATGGGTCAAGGGAAGTCTTACACAGAAGATAAGATTTTGACTGGAAGCAATATAAATCTCAACTCTGGAGACAATTTCCGTCTACAATCCCCTATTTTCCAAGAATTTGAGCCAGTTTACGGTATGGAGGATGATCTGTAAGTTTGTGGATTTAATTGCATTACTGAAAAGGGTACTATTGGAGTTTTAGTCTAAATCTAAAACTCCAAGCTTTTGCTTCGATTTCCGGTTTCTTATTAATTTGTTTAAGGAGTGTTTGGAAAAAAATAAACTGGATTTCGATTAAACTTTCAATGTAGAATTCAAATGATTTTTCTGTTATACAATTTCATATCCGAACAGTTTTCTCGACTCGGATATTTTTATCTTGTATAATTAATTGTTAATTGGATTTTGTTGCACTGGCTATCGCTATTGATTTCAATATCTTTTATTGTTCGCACTTGACTTTAAAATTCAATTTGTTTAAATCAAAAATGGAACCTGTAATGAGGAGAGGACTACCTGTGGCAAAGGTGGTATAGCTATTAAAAATATAAGCAATTTTTTGGATCATGCTACTCAACGCTGATCTGCATGATTCATGATCACGCCACCATTAGTATGTCATATTATTTCTTCTGCGGAGTTACAATTCATAGATACTTCTATAAAGTTTAAATGAATTAAGCAAAACATGAAACCATAATTGCAATACTTGTGTAGCTGTAATCTTAAATGACATGCTTATTCCTACATTTAATTTGATTTTGTTATTTGGCATTATGTTTTCAGGAACAGAAATATGTTCCCTGGGCCAGCATTTCCGAACAACTTGGATGATATCAATTTCGATGACCTTGTAACGAGTGTCGATGAACCTGGAAATTATGTTAGTGGAATTGGGATTGCAAGTTGGGTAAAAAATCTTATTGAACATTTTCCATCTTTGAACCTGATTTCTCACCGAATCCTGACTTACCAAATTTGAGGTCAATCGGTCAAGGTTTTCTAAAGTTTTCGACTCGATTGACTTAGGCATACACAGTTATAAATATTTACGATGATTACTTAAGCATATAGGCATAACCACTTCGTTGGGTCATCGTCGTGCTAATAATTAATATATATCATTTCAATATATTTAATGCATATGCCTTCATTTAATTACAACAGGGCAATTGGAATGCAGATTATCTGGACTCTCCAAGTTCAACCTTGTCAGAATCCTATGAGGATAATGACTTGATGCAAATTTTTGGAACAGAAGCTGAAGCCAACAAAGTTGCATATAGTTTGGATACAGATCAACAAGCCTTCGGAATGAATGACAAGTTGGCCCAACTTGGACATATTCCAATTAAACATCCATGCTTACATTTGAAGGCTCCGGAATCTCAAGATTCTAGATCAGTTGGACATGAAAACTTAACCCGTCAACAAGGCATGTGCATTTGGATTGGAAAATAATTCCTCTGCTTCAAACTAAATAAATTGTTTTAATTTTTGTAGCACAAACTCAAAAGCGTAGCAGGGATAATGTAAACCAACGCTTAAAAGAGTTAGCAAATGCCTTTCCAACAAACTACATGGTCGAGTAAGCGATAATATTTAATCTGATGTTTTAAACATGTTTAAATATTAATATTATTCTAAATTTACATATAGTAATTACAAAGATTTTCTAAACAAACCAAGAGTTGGGTCTGGCGAATGGACTAAAGCTGACATTTTAAAAGCAGCAATAGATTTAATTGTAGAATATCGGACAGAAAATTACAACCTACAACAAAAAACGAAGTGGATTCCTAATGCGACAAATATCAATCTTAACCCTGGGTCTGGATCCACATTCTTGGAAGGCTTTGGAGCAGTTAGCTCTATTGGAGTAAGTGCATTTTGACTGAAAAAAAAAAGAACTCTTGAGAAGACCTTGTCCATTATAAATATACTGCATAGTTTCTAATGAACGATTAATTACATCTATAACAATAGGGCAGCTGGAATGCATATGCAAGTTCTATGGAAAAAGATCCAAAACTGCCAAGAACTTCAACGTTTCCAATTTCGGGGTCTCCGTCTCCATCATGTATCTCTTTACTTTGTGAGGAAAGCGTTCTTTCTTTACGCCAAAGGGAAACTGATGCTTACATAAACACTGGAAGTTTAGATTCACACCAACCAAACTTTGGAACTGTGGTAAGTTGTTAATTTTTAAGCTCCTACTGCTAACTAAATAAGGTTAACGAAACTCAAATCCTGAAACTTAGGCTCAAAGTGTGAAATCTTCGGGATCTTTGGACTCGGGATCGGCTAACTTACTTAATCGTAAGCAGGCACATTGTGAAGGCAAGTGCATTTCAAATGTTGAATTTTATATTTTTTTGTAGGGTAGTACTGAAATATGTCCTATTTCTTATAGCTCAAAGGCGACAAAGGGCCATAATAAACAACCTCGTGGAAAAATTAGAAGAGGTCATTCCAACAAAGTTCATTGAAAGGTAAGTTAATACGATTCTTACATCCTTTTCGATACTTAAATTGTTGACTACTGAAAATTGGTAGAAACCAGAAATATCAAACAGACAATAGAAAATATCGAAAGTCTGGCAATAGAAAATGGTCTGATGGTGCCGTTTTGGAAGCAGCAACAGCTCTAATTATTGAGCTTCGTAATGAAAACTCAAGGCTGAGGCAAATGAAAAGAAGAGTTCCCTTTGTTCAAAATGGAGACATTGTTTTTGGAGACCCTTATGTTCCATGGGATATACAAGGAGAGCAGGAATCTTTGCCTGAGATTAGTGGTAGTACAAGGTTTGAAGGAGAACTCTAAGCTCAATTATCGACCAAATTTTGCTCAAACTTATGTATAATTAAAACTCACTGTCAATTGACAAGAAGAAAACAATTCAGAGTTTTTGACGAGTTTAAAACTTTAAAATAAATAAAGCATGTTAAAAGTACAACACTAAAATATTGAACATTCCATCACAAATTGTAGATCTAAGTCTAACATTCCCTGCCTGTAGTAAAAATAATAAATTTTATAACTGATTACAAAGATTTATTAAAAGTTGTATTTATATTTATTTGGTTTAATTCAATGAGTCCAGTCCATTAAAGTCAAGCATCTTTGGATTTGCAAATTACATTTAACAAAATCTAATCTACTTATTTTTGAGTATGTAAAGCTACTGTTAAAGTACCAATGTCTTTCCCGATCTGTAACAAAATAAAATCGCACTTGATTATTAAAAATTAAAATTAAAAGATGGTGCTTGAACTTACATCATTAAAAGTTTCCTGAATAAGAAATTTTTCATCTTTTGGTGCTTTGGTAAGCGGCTCAACAGCTGCCTTGACGTTTTTCTGAATAAACTCAGTAAATTGTTCAATCACTTGTTCCAGAGCTTTGGTTCCTTCAATGTAAATTGTTACTTTATCCGTAGGGAGCAATCCAACTTTTTTACGAAGTTTTTGTACACGATTACAAATTTCTCTAGCAGTTCCTTCATCCTTTATAGGTATTAAACAAGCATTACATCATTAGCTATTAACACAGAATATGGAAACGATTCTCTTCATTTTGGAAAATCAATACTGGACTTACCATCATACTCTGATCTCTCTTTGTGTTTAGGATAATCAATACTGGTCCGGAAGAAGCTACTTCATAGTCTTTAGAAGTTCCTTCAACTGAAAACTTTATGTACATTTCCGTAACATCGATTGTATGCCCTCCAACAATTACACATTTACTTCTCAAGCATTCTTCCAACTCCTCACTTTTCAGAGCCTATGTTAGTGAATAGTTTACATACATAAATCTTGTTTGTTTAGACTTAAAGGTTAAGAAAACCAATAAAAACTCACCTTGATTCCATTTAGTATTGTTTTAAATTCAGTTTTAAACCTTTGTCCAAGAACTTTATGATCGGGTTCAGCAGTTAATTTTACATTGTAGGCAGATTTATCCGTACTCCAAGTAACTTTTTTAACATTCAATTCCTCTAGAATGTAGTTTTCCAAATTCTTAACTTCATCTAGGAAAGATTGATCATTGTGAACTACAATGACTTCTGGTAGTGGAGACTAGGTAAATTGATTGAAACATTATTGAATTGAAACCGCAATCAATAACATATTCCAAAATTTCAATACCTTAATTGGCAAGTTAGCTCTGTCACGGGCCAATCTTCCAAGGTTTATGATACTCTGCATTCCTGCCACAGAGTCTTCAATTTCCTTATCAACCAACCAGTCCCTAAATGAAATCAATTTCTTATTTTTAAAATACATTAATGTAGATCATACTGTAATAAGCTTACAGTGTCTTTGGTAGCATTAAATAGTGAATACTGTCTTCATTTCCATCTTTGGAATGTTCTTTTTGGAGTCGTTTAAGATTCTGATACATATGCTCTGTAATGAAGGGTGTAAATGGAGCCATTAGTCTAGCTAATGTATGAAGAACGACAAAGAGAACTTCTAAAGCTCTGTAACTTTCAGCCGATGAAGCTTCACCCTGAAATTTAAAGTTATATCAATTAGGTATCCAAAAGTTATGTGATGGTTGGATTAAGATTATTATAAGCTTACTCTGATCCGTCTACGATTCAAACGAACATACCAATTTGTAAGTTGATCCACAAATTTAACCAATCTAGGTACAACAGTATATAGCCTATAACCTTCCATTTCTTGATGAAACCAAGCAACTAAGGATTGGGTTGATGAAAGAATCCATTTGTCCATGACATTCCACTCACTTTTATCAGTTGCCTTCAAATCATTTAATTTGTCATCAAACTTCAAATTTACATTATCTTCCGCATCAACTCGGAGAACATTTTGAATAAAAAATCTATATGCATTAAACCTGAAATATTTTAAGTAAATATATTATTACTGGAAGTAATTAACCGAGTTTTCATATGGAATAGCTTACCATGGAAGAAATACATCCTTCAACAAATCTCTAACTCCACTTTCCTGAAACCTAAGATTTTCAGCCTTCACAACTGGGGAATTAATTAAGTACAGTCGTAGAGCATCTGCCCCGAATTTGTTGACGATTTCCACGGGATCTGGATAGTTCTTCTTTCTCTTCGACATTTTCTGACCATCAGATGCAAGAACTAATCCGTTTACTATCAGATTCTTGAACGGTGGAGCATCAAATAGAGCCGTTGACACAACTAATAAGGTGTAAAACCATCCACGAGTTTGATCAATACCTTCAGCAATAAAATCAGCAGGAAATCCTTGTTCAAATTCCTCTGCAAAACAAATACATTTCAATTAAAATTTACTATAATCCTTTCTGTCGACAAATATTCAATGCAGGTGAGATTATCAAACCTTTTCGTTCGAATGGGTAGTGATTCTGAGCGTAAGGCATAGAACCTGATTCAAACCAACAATCAAAAACTTCCTTCACACGACGAAGCGGTGGCTTCCCAGGACGTTTGGATGGGATAGTTAATTCATCCACACTGAAACAAGCAGATAAAGGTTATCTAAATATTGACAACGTCAGCTAGCTCATTTTCTTACATTTCCCTGTGTAAATCTTGCGGTGCTGGCTGGCCTGTTAGTTTTGCTAATTCTTCTATGCTTCCAACACATACTATTTCCTCTCCGTCTTCTGACATCCATATTGGCATTGGAGTTCCCCAATAGCGATTTCTGCTCACTGCCCAATCCCTGGCATCCTTTAACCAATTTGCAAATCGTTTCTCTTTGACGAAATCAGGAACCCTAAAAAATTCAGATAAATAAGTTATAGAATAATAAACTGAACTAGCGTACATTCATACCTACCAATAAGTTTTCGAGTTATTCTCAAGCAGTCGTTCTACCATTGGTTCCACTCGAATAAACCAAGAAGGAATTGCCCTGTAGATTAGTGGCGTATCAGACCTCCAACAAAATGGATAGCTATGTTTAATTGTTCCTGAATGGATCAATCGACCCCGTTGTTTCAAATTAGCACAAATAGCTTTATCAGCATCCTAAAACCGCAAACTTTTATTGCTCACTTTGTCTAAAATCGTATCGTGAATCGCCTACCTTAACATATTTCCCCAAGAAATCCTTAACAGGTTCTACAAATTTTCCATTGTAGTCAATAGGACAAATCATGTCTTGGTCTTTTGTAATTATTCCTGCTTCCAGGCAAATCCTAAACATGACAAGATACAGGTAATTATAATTTGATATAATATATAACAACAAAGGTTTACTGCACAGTTTACCGATAATCATCAGCACCGAAATAAGGGGCTTGATGGACAATCCCAGTACCGGATTCTTGTGTGACATATGAATCAGTAAGAACTCGAAAAGCTCCTTTCTTCTCTTCTTCGAAAAAGTAATCAAATATTGGAACATATTTCAGGTCTTTAAGAGTTTTTCCTTGAAACTTCTCAATAATAGTGTATTCTGATTCTTTCTTGAATAATGCTTCAAGGCGTGCTTCCATCATAATGTAATGCTTCTTAGTTGCAGTTTCTAGAGGAGACAAATTTATTGAATTAAATAAGAAAAGTCCAGTACTATTAATCATTTAGGTTCAACTATTACCTTCTACTTCAACATAAATAAGTTCGGGATTAACACAAAGTGCTAAATTACTTGGCAAAGTCCAAGGTGTAGTAGTCCAAGCTAACAAACTAACTTCGGGTCTCGAGACCAGAGGAAATGAGACAATAACTGTGAATACAGATTAAATATTAATTATCAATATAATGCAATTTTTTTATGATGATTACAATGTAAACTGATTTCTTACCTGCAGGATCTACAACATCCTTGTAATTTTGACTCATTTCAAAATTTGAGAGCGGTGTACAACAAGCCGTTGAAAAAGGCATAACTTTGAATCCACGATAAACCAATCCTTTATCAAAGAGCTGTTTAAAGACCCACCAAACAGATTCCATAAACCAAGGATACAATGTTTTGTAATCATTTTTGAAGTCTATTGATACAATAACAAAACAATAAGCAATTATTAGAGCTTGATGCTTGAGGAAATAATTTTATCTTGATGTCAGTTACCAATCCATCTGCCAAGACGCCCAACAATTTGTTCCCATTCATTAGAATACCTCATAACAATTTTCCTACACTCATCATTGTATGCTTTGATCCCCATTTTCATGACATCATCTGGTCCAGTAATTCCCAGTGCTTTGTCCACCTATAATCAGCGTTTAAAATGTCAGGTAGGTCAAGTTTACTGGAGAATTTGTGTTTAAATGCTTATTTTTATGCCGTACCTCATACTCAACCGGTAATCCATGAGTATCCCATCCAAATCTTCGTTCAACATGAAATCCATTTTGATGAGCAAACCGTGTAACAATGTCTTTAATTGTTCCAGCTAGGATATGTCCATAATGTGGGAGTCCAGTTGCAAAGGGTGGTCCATCATAAAAGGAAAACCTTGGCTTTCCTTCGGATTGTTTTAAACATGATTTAAATACATCAAGTTCTTTCCAAAGTTGAAGTATTTTCTCTTCTTCTCCTGGAAAATTAATTGATTCTGGGACTTGCTCTACCTGTACATTGTAACAAACAAAATAAAATACAATTCAATACGGGCCGTGCGTGCACTGTGCAGTTCAATCAAATCAAACAATTACTTATACTTACCTGTAAATCCGTCATGATTTCCGAATTAACGGATCAATTAAAATCCGTAAACGAAAAGAAACAAACGGAACGAACGTAAACGGTTTGGATTAATAATCGAACGGAGGCTAATCGTGGATTTTAATCGTCAACGTAAAGCTAAAGACAAGAAGGCAACCTCATGCTCATCGATTCAGCTTAAGCTCATGCCGGAATGTCATGTAAAAAAATGATGAAAAGTCAAATCAAAATTGGCTCATTTTCTCTGAGAATTTTTGATGGATTTTCACCAGAATTTACTAACAGCTAGCGAGCATTGCACCGCAGTGCAAAGTAATGCAAGCGTCCTTGGATTTTCCAGCGATGTCAACAAAACTGGACAGGAGGGCAGGACCAGACAACACCGCTGCACTGCCAAGCGTCCTTGGTTTTTCCACCAAAACATCGCCATCAAAACTGGACAATACCGGACAATTCCCAATCAAATACTTCATGAACTATAATTTATGCAAATTTAATTTACTTTAATTTATTGAGATGACAAAAATTAATTAAACTCCTCTCTTCTCTTCCCCTAAAAGAACAAAAACTATTTAATCTATATATCTATAATCTATAATTATAACTTTATTTTAGGATGTACAATAAGGATTATAATATTTGTATTTGTAGAACAGAATTATACATACATTCAATTACTTACTTTTTTCTTATAGTACGCTATATGCATATGGCCATAGATAAAGATAATTAATTCAAAGTTCCAAAACTAATGACCAAATGAATGATGAATGACAGTACTACTACTTAATAATTTTGCGATTCGATTCAATTTATCAAATTACTACTTACAAGGAGACTAATGAAGTTTACCTTTAGTTGAGTATTCAATTCAATATTGAACTGCTTCACTGTCTCGTTTGAATGCAGCTGTCAAAGATAGAACTTCTGGAGGCAGACTAGTCGGTGGTTGTTGTTGGTTCATGTTGAGGGCTTCTGCAAGAATTTGCGCTGGTGTCAAAATACCTGCTGCAGAACCGTGTCCTGATCTTGATGAATTTTGAGGAACAGGGAAAACTGCTATGGGTCTTGAAGCATTATAAACAACAGGAAATGGAGGTGGAATACCAGCCCTGGGAACAGCAGAATTATTTGCTTTTACCTCAGGATTTCTTATCATTACTTTAGTTGGAACAAATGGATTTGCAGCAACTGAGAAATTCTGTTGGGTATGGACAGGAACATTTGGTGGTGGAGGATGATATGCTACTTGATGCGGAGTATCAGTCCGTCGATAGAATACACGAGAACGACTTGCTTGGGCTTGGTTATTTGATTTTGAGTGGTTCGCGTCAGTTCCAGAAACCCCATCATTCTGTGATGGTGTGGGTAGTTGGGGTTGATGTTGTTGTTTTCGGTTTACCGCAGCAGGTACTCGCTCTTCATGTTTCCTGGCAAGTTGATGTTGGACAGTGTTTTGAGGCTGAGAATGAGGATCTGGCCGCTTTAAGATTACCTTTGGTTGTTGGGAATGGGAATCAGGTTTTCTGGTTGCCGCTGTTGGCTCTTGGGAAGCGTCAACATGACGCTGTTGTTCGTTCTTCTTCACTGCGACCGGACGATTAGGATGATGTGGATTTTCGTTCCGCTGTTGGTGGTTTATTGACCCTGTTTGCAAAAGCCGTTGCTGCTTTTCTAGATCTGCTCTAGCTTCACTTTGGCTGAGATTCAATACTTGGAAGGGGTACAAGGTAACTATGACAGGCTTGGTGCGTTCTTGTTGGCTGCTTTTAGATTCAGGGGTTTGCGGAGAGATATTAAACAGAGCATTGCTTGCCCCATCAACTGATGAATGATCATGATCAACCTTGAGTAATAAGCGTAATCTGTTGCTTAGTTCGTTACTTGTAGCAGGATTAAAGTAAACTGCTTTGTTCCCATCTTTTTCCAGGTTAGAATTTCCTGTCGGCTCAAAAAAGTCTTCAATTGGGTCACAGAGAACCAATAACGTACTTAGGACAGTTGCACTGGTTGAGCGAAAACTTTCCTCTTCTTGCTGCTCGGCATCTTGCGGCTTTTGAATTCCAATAACCGTTCCCCGTTGCCCAAGAGGAACAGGTCCACTAGTATCAACACAAACAACTCGGTCTAACATATAAAATTCTTCATTTCTTTGAGCAGGAACACAACCACGGTTCAGTCCAGGCTAAATTAAATGAACAAAACAATTTATACACTTTGCAATATACAAAGCCAAAGGTCGCTTACCTTATAAATCATATTAGGTTTCAATGAAAAACTTTTCTTTGTTTTACGAAGATTAATCTTGTGTTTTAATACATAAGTCCATACATCATGCACATCATCATCATCCAATATATTTGAGTTCACTGGGACATGAGCAAGCTCATGAATGCCTTTCTCATTGAGCCAGTGAAAAACTCGGTCCATATTCTCTAGTGTATTATTTGGGAAAATCTCAGATGCATTATAACAATCTCTGGATGACGAATTCTTGGACAAGAAGTCAATAAGTTCAGGAAAAGCATCCCGGTATTCTATAAAATAATAACCAATGATTTTACCCGACTTTATTTAAGGGAAAATATATGAAGTTTAGAAGATCCAATTACCTTGAAGAAGTTTAATAGTTTTCAACGAATACAACCATTGATTATCCTTCTTCCGTGTATATCCTCTTACTTCCTTGTTTCTCTTATTAAACTTGAGATTAAGTCCAATGTTCTCACTTCTTTTTTTATGATTGACTCCAATGTCTTCTGTGCTTGTGTCAGAGTCAGATGTGGAAGAAATTTGGTTTAACTCGGCATCTTTGCCTTTGATCATGTTGTTTCCCTTCTTTTTCTTGTCAATGTTTACATAAACTGTCCCAGTAATTTTGGCGACAATGAAATTAGAAATTCCAACCCGTTGGGCAACTTCATATGTACTATAATAGTCACGACTTTTTAAAGTACCACCTCCCAAATGTTTCTGTTAACAACGAAAATTCGTTTGAAAAATGTCAATCAACAATATTGGTTTCGTCTTCGTCACCGAAAGACTTACGCTTAAATTTTCCTCTTTCTCTTCAAAAATATTGTCAAACTCCACCATAACTTCATTGAAGGAAGTTGAAATCACACGTCCCAAAAATCCAAAATAAGGAAAATTCAATTTGAATACTTTATCCCCTTGATGGAAAATGTCTGTGAAGGATTTGTGTAGTTTTTTATCCAAGTAAAAAATTTCAGTAACACTTTGGCTTCGAATCGTTGTTTGCAATGTGAAAAAATTTTCATATCTACTCCACTGTATAGAAAGATAAGAATTCATTTAGAATGAGTCAGAAATATGCAAATTACAATCACAAGGAATTTACCTGTACATCTACGACTACTTCTCCTTTAGAATTACATTTCAATTTCCGACCTTCCATTGTTTTAGCCCAAATTATTACATCCACTGTATCAAGTCGTATTCCTTTAAATTTTAAATGTCGTTCCTTGAGACTGGATTGTAAACCTTCGTGACATCTTCCATCAAATGTTTCGTCTAAAAACAAGAAAAATAAAGTGTGGTAAACACGTGTAATCATATGCGGCTTAAAGTGCAAATGCAAAGTGATTTTAATTGATAAAGAGT
>JAQGCY010000158.1:0-25139 GCA_034700645.1 Xenylla mediterranea | reverse complement strand
TCCCCAGTGAGTAAGACAGATTATCCCCAGACCTTACGACCTCAACTCACGTCACAGGGAGTCATCAAAACTCTCTTGTTCGTGTCAACTCATGTAAACTTGAAAACATTTTCTCCATACAAAAACTAAAATTTAATCAAAAGCAAGTTAACGAGTAGATCACATGAAAGGAAATTGGGCGAGGTCACAATAACAACCCTTGATTAATAGGTTTTGAGATCATAGTGATATCCTCAATCCAAATTGTTGAAATCAAAATCCCCCAAAATCTATTCATGGAAATATAAATGCGAATTCTATTTACAGGGATGAAGTTTCAATTCTGCACTACTACCTTCAAGTACGCCAAAACTTGGTGTTATTTCGAAGAATTACATCCAACTTAGTCCAGGCAGTTGCGTATGCATATCAGAGTGAACTAGGAGATTGGACACCATGTCAGGACAGTCCAAGATGGGCTTATGGATTAACATTAGGTAAGTAAAATTGGCAAAGGAAGCTCTCTATACAATATAAATATATCACCGTTTTGGAAATTAGTCTCCGGGGTGCCATCATCTACCGTAATAGCAAGCTTAACCAGGGCCCATCAATCCTTGGCTGGAGTGGAGCGAGGGGCTGCACGGCAAGGGTTCATAAGGGCTCTTACACCAACTTACAATATGCATCTCTATGGAATGGTACTAAGGAAAGATGGCAAAGACACACTGGCATGGATTGGTGTCACTCCCAAAGGAATTGAAATTTACCAGGTTGGTTAAGAGTAGCTTAAAAATATGAATGCTTAAGGGTTTATAGTTCAGATGGTTAAACTCGGTGAATTGTGAACAATTTTTTACAGACTAGTGGAGGACGAAACGAGATTCCAGAACAACCAAAAATAACATTCCTTTGGGCTAATATTACAAAGCTATACTTTGAGGTAAGAAAATTATTTACAAGTATATTCAGAATAAAATGGTTGGAGTTCGAGTCCTTTCAAATGTAAATTGAATCCTGGAGTAAAGTTATTCAGCATCCTGAATGACCTTGATCCTTGATGATGATTTATAGAGATCCATTGAATAGTTTAATGCAACTGACAGGAGACTTGTGTGATCAGTAAAAGTAGATAATACACTGGAATAGCCTTCAGGTGTTAAATGCATTATTACAATGTCTCATTCCAATTCTTTATCCGCACGTGAATGATGATGAGGAAAAATGCATATTTGTATTTCGAAATCCGAAAATCTATTACTCAAAGATCCTTCTTTTTTTCAATTATTTAGAGAAAGAAGTTCGAAATTCGTGGAAGAGCTTGCTCTTGTGGAGGATCTAACATGGAAAAGCTATCATTTACTGGTTCTAGTGAATCCGTTCCCAAACATCTCCTCCTACTTTGTCGAACAACACATCAATTTCATCTATCCAATCAAAAAATTCTTTTGCCTAATCAGAGTAACAGTGGAGATGGGAAGTCCACTTCTTCATCCTCAAATACAGCCTTAAGTGGTATTCCTAGTGATACATCATGTAATTCAACACTCATGAGTTCCAAAAATGAAGAAAAGATGTTGGATTTGTCTTTATGGGCTGATGGACTCTTGTTACCAAATGGAAATGAAACGAGTGAACATCAGCGAGTTTCAGTCATTAGTAATGCTTCTTCCAATACCACCTCGGGCATCGTTTCAGACAGAGTTTACAGTTTAGATGGAAGCGAAGGTAAATGCTCTTATCCAGAAATCCCAATACGAATTTATAAATGAACTTAGGGTCACAAAGAATAATTTGTATTCCAATTAACTTAAGACTATGATTTTTAATGATGAAACACTTAACTTTCAATTGCAAAAGTTAGGCTTTACAAGATTCACTTAGATATTTACTAAATCAATATTATATTATTTGTTACAGAGGATTTAGAAATGAGGACTTCTGACTGTTGCACGGATCGAACACATCGAACTGGTACAAATAATTCAACGTCGTTGGAATCGTTACAAAATACTAAATACTCGATACAAGCTCAATGTCGCCATCAAAACCGGCCACGGCATAGAGTTCAACAAACCGGAAGAAAAGAATCAAATACCAGCAAATACCGTGATCATTCTGGCCTAAAAGCCGATGGAAGCGAACTGAAATATTGGTACTGTGACTCAGACTGCGAAGACCACTGCGAAGATGGAACCTGCAAATCTTCATTAGTTCGTACAATTAATACTGGTGGGGAAAAGCAATCATGCTCAGAACATTGCGAGTGTAATTGTTGCATGGCTGAAGAAGATGAGTTTGAACGATTAGATTTGGATTCAAGTTGTTGCAGCGATTCATCAAACCATTTTTATCATACGAATACGCCATCAATGGCAAGTGAGAAAACTCTAAAGGCAGTTGAAATTGCAGGGCTTGGACCAAAGAGTGAAAGCAAAATTTCGGAAACTCCAATAAACGATTCCAATGTTTCAAATCCCCGTAAACTCGCCTCAACGGAGCACATATATGGAGAAATATCTGAGGATCCAGAACCCAGAGGCGAGTATTTAAACGCTGAACAGAAATTACACAGCGTCCAGGAGGAAAAGGAGAAACCTAAACCAAAGCCTAGGTGCAAAAGTGGGCTTGTAAATACCAATGATAAACTAACAGAGCGACGAGACATTAGGAAAGATAAAAATCTTATAAACGGAAAATATCTGCACAATTGTGGCCATAAGCGATACAAGTTAGTTTCAAGTGCCAACAATATTACAGTTGCATCAATGAAAGAAAGCACATTGATTACCCCCAAAGTCGCATCCCTGAAATGTTTAAGAACACAAAGAGTAGCTCCATGGTCATTAATTAGAACCCTTAAAGACCATTCCAGCAAAAGCAAACAAATAAGCAGTGATAGTTTAACTGATCATAACGATGAGACGGATAGTTCCGGATGCTATGCAGATTTTGATAAGGTCCAACAGGGAAAATATCCTAGCAGTAGAACTGTGAGTGATAATTTCGACACTGATTCAGACTATGTCCAACTTCCTCCCTTACAACCAAGACCTTTACCTCCAAAGAAACCAAATACAAAGAAATTGTGGAAATTTGTAACCAATAAAAGCCACCATAAAAGTTGTGGTAATGTAAATTCTGGGCCGAAATATGAAGAACATCCTTCAATTCATGCAATGACATTAAACCCAAGAACTTTGCCACGTCACCGACCAACAGAAACTAATACTAGTTTAGCACTGAGTGAAAGTTTAACAAATCTCACGCTGAATAAAACATTTTCTAGATCAATAACTATATTGAATACAGTTCCTCAAGAGGACAGACCTCCCGAGCCACCCCCTAAACCGAGAAAGCTTGCTCCAAGCTCGGAGATGCTCTGTTCCAGCAAGCCAGTTGATGCAAGGTTTATCACAACTAAACCACAAATTTTAATTCAAACAGCGTATGCCACCCCAGCAAATGTAGCAATTCCAAGCAAAGCTCAAGTATTGTTTAGAGGAGCCAGAATTCCAACACAATCTAGAAGAACCCAGTCTCATATTGTTTCCTCTCCAATGAAGCAATCGCAAAGTATGGATAATATATACGATACAGTTGCAGCAGAGGATGCTCTCTTCACTGTCAATTCTAATAAAAGTCTGTCTCCAAAACCACCTCCTTTACTTCCAAAGCCCACAGCTCAATCAACAGTGGTTATCCGTCCAAATAATTACATTGATGTTCATGCTTCCTCACCCGCCAGAGGACGAGGATTGGGTCCAACTTCTAACAACATTGCAAAGAGACCATTTTCATCTGTAATTCCGCCACCAGCGCATGGTCCAAGTCCTGTTATCCCAATTACCAGGAAAAGTCGCTGTGGCAGTGTACCTAGCAATCTTCATACATTTCTGGTTGGGTTACAAAATCTCAAACCTTTATCTAGATCTCCCATTGTACATCCTGGTGCGACCAGTTCTTTAGCTCTAAACAATAGTGGGCCACACTCAAAAAATCATAGTGTCAGCACGGGACCAGGAAATTATCGTTTGGAAAATATTCAAGCGAAAGCTGTAGCTTCGTATCCTTATCATAGTAATGGAAATATTGGCGGAAATATTGGCCCACAATCAGGGCATTTAGAACCTCACCAACCGACCCAAAAATCACCAATTACAACGGTATATACAAATCAATTGTCCAGATCACAAATTCAACAGTTTAAAGCACAGCTTTATTCGGACATGGACTATGTAATTTTTCCTCCTAAAGATCCACGTTTGAGTCAGCAAGAATACTTTGATTCCAAGAATTTGAGTCTAACAACAATGTCTACCACAAACAGCAATCCAATGTTAAGCCAAGGATTTCCGGCAAACGAAATTCCACCACCATACCTTCCTCCGCCACCGCCTTACCCTAATCAATCGTCAGTTAATACAACCAGTCAAAATCTGAACCCTCAACCACCTGCTCCCAAACCAAAAAGTAGGAAACCTCCAAGACCATTGCCAAATTTGCCTGCGAATTCAACTGCACCTCAAAATCCACACGGCTACAATTCTTACCAATCCTTGTATAACCCGACAATGAGCTCAAACACTTCTCAGTGTTCATCCTCCCAGTATGGCTACTACGGTATAGGAAATTTCAATGGATCGTATGCTAGTTCCCAAGGATTGAATATTGAAAATTTACATAAGTTTCTATCCACACAAAGCTTAGCTGGAAGTAACAACAATCCATCATCTCCCCCCACAATATACTATCCAGCTTCTACACACTCAGCACCACCACAATCATATCATAATAACGTCAACAATCACGTCCTAATAGAAAATGGGATGAGGAAAGCTGTCCAAAAATTGATAAAGAATAATTTAGCCGATGAAAATAGCATCAGGATGAAACTACTCTCTCGTTCTGAAGAGTCATTATATTCTCAGCCACTGCAAGAGGAAACTCTGCAGACCATTTACAATTTACCCCCTCCACCCCCTTACAAAAAGAAAACGGTATGTGTAATTCAATATTTTAAAGATTTCTTTTGAATGCAAAACCTAATATTTTAATATAATTTATTGCAGACTATCTCTCCAAGTGAAGTAGACCTGGCCACCCTTCGAGCAAAATGCAATGCTTTGGAAGTCCCAATGCTTAAAGCTTTGTGCAGTGATGGAGCCCTATTAACCCAAACTAAGCCAGAAAAACAAAATGCAAGTATCCGTCCCAATATGCCTCTCCCCAATCTTGACATAATATTCCCAGATCAACCACCCGCAAGACCTCCAAAACCACCAAAACTTCGTCAAATGTAATAAGAGGGCATCCGAAGTTTGTTTCATTTTAAATTACGATAAAGCCAGTGATCTGTGTTGGATATTTCTCTTATATGTACACTACACCGAGAGTTGATATTTGGGATAAATTTAAGGTACTTTCGGAAAAGCAAGCTTTAACTCATTGTACAAGATAGATAAGTTAATTAATTAAAAATTAATTAAATGTTCCAAGTATAAATAAGTATTATTAAGACAAGACTATGCGTAGGAGAGGATAGAGCCATCTCTACTAATGTACATTACATGGCTATAGTTGTTGGTATTTTAAGGATTGCGTTATTAATCTAGTTAGTTTTTCTCATTGTTATGAATCCCCACCACTTTAACTTAGTTTACCTATGAAACGAGTATACTTTTTAAGACCTACGAACAAATCATAATTGTGGCCATATTACTAAAACATAAACTTTTTTGGTACAAACTTTTCTTCTTCTACCTATCCGTACAAAACTATAAACCAAACTCAAAACTCTCCACCTCAACTTGCAACAGAAACCATTATATTTTGAGCATTTATAATTTATTTTGACTATTACTGGCTGAAATCTGTAAATGTTAAATTATAAGAAATAAAATTATGTTAAAGCGCTATCAAAATCATTGACAATCATACAATTCAATTTATCTGAGTCAACTTTATATGTATAATTAATTTTTTCTAATTTGATAGTTATATTTTTCTTCAAAAATAAACCTGTTGATAAGTGCCTAAAGTAAAGCTTAGGAAATTAAATGAAAACTGCCTATATTAATATTGTTTTTTCACTTTGTTACCTATCTATTGATGATGTTGTCTATTAAATGTCGCAATAAATACTTGCTCATTCTAATGATACAATTTTCAGATTCAAATAACATTGGATTTATTTGTGCATAGCAATAGCTTAAAACTGTCCTCAAGAATTACAAATGAAACGTGTTTAGAAGTCAATTTCGTTCCATAAAGCAGATTTTATGTGTTTTTTGCACAATTTTAAAATACTGCATAAAAGTTGTCCTTTAATTAGTATTAGGAACACTATGCCACATAATACTCAACAACTGGAATTGGAAACTCAGTGAAGTTAGGGTATTGGAAGTTTCGAGTTACTCGTTGATCATGTTAAACTGGTCAAACCACTTTTATGGCTTCAAAGCATGCATTCAATGCTACGCATATAATAATCTATAAGAAATGTGTTCTGTTATAGTTATCTCATTTAATTGTGCCATACTAAATGTTTGTAAAGGAATTGATTTAAAACTCAAAGCATTTTGGTAGAAAACCAAAATTTCCACAATTAAAACATCAAGCGGTTCTAGCACTCGTTTTTTCATTCCATTTCATTCCTCTTCCTGGACTCAAAATATTTTGAACTGAAAAATGGAAACGACACCCATAGTTTCGAGTACCAGGACTACTGTGATCTCACAGTTTAAGCACTGGTGGAGAAGGTAATTTATTTCCAATTCCAGTTTCTTATTCTTATACTTTTTAAATATGTTTTTTTGTCTTTATTATGCAGTATGGACCAACGTAAATTTCTCCAAGTATTGACAATTGTTGTTGTAACATTCTTTATACTATTTGTTCTTGTCACAAGTAAGTAAATTTAATTCGAAGTCAAGTTTATCATCATTAAGTTATTGTCAATCAAATGAGAATATTCATTGTGGATTTAGCAGTAAGCAATAGCGAAGTTACTGGTAATGAAGATGAGCATCCTTTTCTCTATGCAACTCCAACCCCTGTGCTTTTTAGCTCGGGAAAGAGAAATACTAACCAAAATCAAAGTTTTGCTATTTCGACAAAGGAGTTTTCTACAACTTTTCAAAACGGAGAACTAATTTTCCAAGGAAATGAACAAAATTTTGTCCCTTTCAATGTTAGTATAATTTTGGAAGCAGATCCACAAGAAGTGAAAGAAATTAGAATCTCTAATGCAATTATAAATGGAACTACTTTTTTGGAAGCTCTCCAAAATTTAACCAACTTGGAATCTTTAATGCTTATAAATGTAACAATAGTTGGAGATTTCTCAAGAATTTATCTTCCAAACTTAAAAACTTTGTTCATTGATCAGTATATCGAAATGTCTGACACTTTAAGAAAACATCAGGACAAAATCCATTCATATATATTTTTTGACAAAGAAAAAAACAATCCATGGGAAATGATGGAGGTTGCAAATCAAGGAGTTAATATTACTTACATTGTTGGTGGATTCACCTTTCTTCGTATAAGACAAAATGATGAAATGCTTTTATACTTCGACGATTGCGATGATATTCTTAGAACAACAAACATGACATACAAAGCATTGTCTCTGGCTACATGCAATTTTTCCGTTGATTCAATTCCAAATGACATTATATATTTCAATGTTTTTGATGCAAACGTTGTGAACGGTAGTGTTTCTGAACTGCTCCAAAAATTAGATAAATTGGAATATCTATTCTTAGATTTGCCAAACAGTACAATTGACCTATCGGATCTTCCTAAATCACTTTCAACACTTTCATTGAGCAGTTTAAATTTTACTGCAGACAAAGGTTATAATGAAAAGGATTCCTTTCCAACTATGACGGATTTATACATTGGTTTCTCAAATTTTTCAAGAGATATTTATAAGGATTTCAGAAAATATTTTCCCAACCTTCAACGTTTAGCAGCAATTGGTCAAGAGTCAGCTAATTACAAACTATTAAAAACATCACTTGGAACCAAAGTGGATTGGATTCTAATGGAAGATTTTCAAAGGACTGATATGACAGAAAATGTCGAAGTAGAAAATGCCCTAATCTCTGCGGGAATTAAAATTGGCGTGAGTAATTTTATAATTATACGCCCAAAATATTCTGAATTTTTTGTTGGAATCCCTTTGCAAGCAGAAGAAAATCATAATTATCGATTTGCCTTATTGGGTTGGTATAAATTTTTAACATTTAAGTCTTACACAGTGGCAGACAAATATACGCCACCGAGTTTGGTTTAAACATTTATTCCATTACCGAATTAGTTGTATTAATTAAGAATATTAGTGCTTTACTCTTATAGAAAAGTTCCTTCTGAATCATTGTCCATCACTAGTTGTAAAGTTTCCAAAATCCATTATTTGTTCTTCTGACGGAATTAAAGACCAATTCGGAGACTGTGTTGAAAATGCTAACCAGTTAAAATCATCAATGTTGTCGAATCTAAATTAGTTTTAAACAAGAAATAAAGATTTTGAAACGCAAAACTAATTGGCTTAATATTTTCTTTACCTGACTGATTTTTCATCGATACCAGTCAACTCATGCAACTGGGAAGAATTTGGATGATTCCATGAGTAAGGACCAAATCGTACTTGCTTACAGTCTTCAATAATAGCTCTTGATCTAACCCGTATGTACATATCCAAACTTTTCGATGAATGGACTCTTAATTGTTGGCAACAGAGGAACAAAACACAATCTTCACAATTATCAACAAAAATTGAAGTGAATACAGGTCCACCTAAATAAATAATTTCCCATTTAATTATAAAGTTGGAACTAATCAATGTATCCATGCTTTACAAATTAATTTGCATTTCTTTAAATTAACAAGTCTTAGTGTGGATGGGCTTCCGTTTAAGTAAGCTGTACAAGAATCAAGATCGCGAACAAGGACATCATTGTTTGTTAGCGTTGAGCTCTCATATGTGACCCTTGTTGAGTTTAACTTCTCAATGGTCAAGAAATTGGTATCATCCTACACATTTTGATACTCATTGATGCTTGTTCAAATATTATTATGTTACTAAAACTGTGGACTCACGGATTTCGTCATCGGTTCAGTCGAGGTCGTTTTAGGAGTTATTTCAACTAAGTTTGGATCGGGTTTACTTGGTTCGGGCTTGAACGACTTGAAACCAAACTTTTTCTTTGGTACTAATGCTATTTCCCTTTCTTTAAGAACTTTCTCAAGTTCTCTAATTTCATCCTGTCGAACCTAAGAATTGAATTTTAGATTAGAATTTCTGAATCAAAGATTAACATTTTTAAAAAATGTTTGTACCTTGATCGAATACGCAGGTAAAAACAATGTAGCATCATGAAGAGAATAATTAATTTGTTGGATATCATTTGATATTAATGTTAATTTAGCATTTAATTCCGGGTCATCGGGTTTAAGATCTTCAATTCTTTTCATTATAAAGGTTTTTGCTTTTCCGAAGTTGGCCAAGAATTCATTGGTACGCTGGTTAGTTTTGCTTTCTGCCATTTTAATATAAATCTAATCTATGCCTATTTCTATAAACAAACTAAGTGGGAGCTACTTGAAGTTGGCTTTGATTTTGAATTAATTTAATTTCCAAATTTTGATGAGAACTACAAAATTATCTTCCTGGTGGCGACTGGGACTGGATTTCGTTGTATTTTTTCATTACTTGTTTTTGGATCTGTGCCGAAGATTGGCGATAAATTGGTTCTTTGGAATTTGCTGCAACTTGAACAGCAGCAGAGAACCCAGCTGTATTCCCACCGAAATTTTTTATCTAAAGTATCGTAAACAAAGTCAACGGATAATTACTCTGCTACAGAATTATCTCTCGTTTAATTTATACCTTTTCTAACTCAGCAGCACTTGGTTGAAAAACTTGAAGACAAGCTAAGCCAATAGTTGTTGCGCCAGCAAGGTATGCGATTACCTTGAGAAAACGATACATTGATTGAGTTTTAGTTCGTCTTAGCAACTAGTGTAGGTGCTGGAGTTGGTGTTAGCGATGCTTGAGAATGAGATAATTTTGATTCTGTACTTTTAATTGCAAGTTTCTTCTCAAGTTCCCAGGCCCGTTGGTCAAGTAGTCGGATTGAACAGTTTTTATCAGCAGTTTCCCCAATCCAATAGTACGTATTCAGAATCCAAGGGTACTTCTCTCCAATGGATTTACGAGAATCTGGAGATGCATCCAGAACAGAAAATTGCATGCATAAGAAATGACATAACGATTAACAATAACAACTAAAAATATTTTATTCTTATCTAAATTACTTACCTCGGGATGTGTTGAGTTTTCTCCAAACAATGTAACTTCCACCAAAAACAAGAGCTTCAACAACAATTGCTCCACCAGCCAATATTTTGAATAAACTTGGTGAACTTCGTGGAGTTTTTCGTAACATTACATTACATTTAAGAAAAATCAATCAATCAATCTTGATTTTCCAACAAAAATATTATAACCACAAAAATTGCCTTTACTTCTCTCTCAGACTTCCAGGATCCGGTCACCAGCACCAGCAAACCAGGACTTCATGTGTGTCCAAATCCTGAGATTTGCCTCCCGCAGAAATGCTCTAATATTCTGGTAAAAATCTCATTACAACACGGACCGAAACAATCTAACATTTTCTAACTCTGAACAAAGGACGTATTTCTAAAAAGCAACCTCCTGCCTGCATATAATTATAAACTTGTAAATGAAACAAAGGGAAATGCTGGAAGTTCCAGCTTTAGCCTGGAAGCTTGAACTAACTCTAGCAAATGTAAATCCCAAACAATAATTCTTTAATTAATACTGTTAATGTTGGCCTTTGTAATTTTTATTTAATTTAATCAATCATTTCGAATTTCGAAATCGTTTGTCTGTCTAAACTGCTATGGAACAATAGAATCAATAATATATCAAAAAATACTTCTTCAGTTATAAATAGAACTACAATAACAAATTGTATAAAACATAGTTCCGGAATGAGTATTCGTATTCCGCAAAAAATATGGCACCTCAAATACAATAATATAAACAAATACTTATAATCAATTAAGCAAGCAGACGCACCTCAATTAAACAAAACAAAAGGCTTGGAATACGTTCTTTACAATAAAAAGAGAACTAGACTAGTAATACTAATAGCACAACAGGAGATCGACGATGTTTGATTGTCATATCTGTAAAACTCAACAACAAAACAGACCAGAATAAAATCACAAGTGAATTTCTTGACCACAAAGTGTGAACAAATAGCCAGCCAGATTCCCCAAGTATTCCTCAGATCTGTGCTTCCTAATAATAAAAATCATTTTCTTGAAGTTCGATGAACTCGATGCATAGTAATCAAGAATCCCAATTCTCCAGAGTGTCAGCAAGTAATTTCGAATCATGTTCTCTGTAATCAACTCTTCTATAATTGAAATTGACAAATCAGGAAACTTGAGAGAATTTTAACTTATTAAATACTTTGGCGAGACAATATAATTCACTTACCGTGTGAAATCAATAGACCATCACATAAAGACTCAAGTTCATCGTATAAGTACTTTCGAAGTTCTTTTTCTTCCATCCCTGTAGAACCTTTGCTAACTAATACTTTCAGTGATTTTGTAATAATACCATATAATTGGAGGTATTGGGTTACGAGTCCAGAACAAAATTTCATATGATTCAATTTATCCTTTTCAAGAATAAGTTCAACTTTATCCAAGGACGGCATTTGGGGGACAGGGGCATAGTAGTCTTCATCTTCATCTCGATCAACATAAATCTTGCGCTATAGTTATATTTCAACAATTACATTTATGTATTTCAATAAACAATCTGACCAATTGAGACTTACCCGGATAAATTGTATAAAACCGTGTTCCTGCATTTTGTCATTATGGTCATTCATGAACGAATAGGTGGTAGTACATGGAGAGTGCATATAAAATTCCCCTTTGAGCAATTCACAAATTTGGAGCGATTCTCGAACCAACTCAACTTCTCTGATTCCATAGTCTTGGGCTTCTTGTTCATTCAACGGAGGTACACCGCTTCTTTGACCCCAATCCATTATTGTCAAAAGTGCTGTTGCTAAAAGATAGAACCATGTTTAAAATTTAGCAGTAATAAAACTTCGTAATAGTAGGTGATCATTATCGTCTTCATTACCTACAATACCGTCACTGATAAATAAGGAAACAATGGGATTTGCATAGTATGCTAACTTGATTCGGCTTTCTTTCGATTTACTTGGACAAACGATTGGCTCCTGTAATTTTTTTGATTTTTTAACCGTAACGACACTTGCTCCGAATAAATCAATCTATTTAATATTATATTAAAGAATTAAATCGAAGAAAGAATGACGACAATACGACATATACAAAAGTATTCCTTACAGTCCGTTTGATTACATCCAACGTCTTTCCGGTAAATCCGACATCACGATTAAAACGTCGTCTAATGGTTTCCACCAACTCATCAAATTCTTTAATCAACGACGTAAAATCTACTCCTTCATTAAACTTGTGCAACAAAAGGAACGAAACCACTTGTGTGGACATGAATACAGAAGATCTTTGGGCATCTGGAAAAAACACATTGGAATTTTTCATATCAAATATTGAGATTGCTGTTTACTCTCGATTGGTCCATACCATAAGCCAAATGATAAAACAACAAGTCATGTTCTTTTCTTGGATTCCAGCTGCCCAGGAAATCTACTTCTCCATAAAGAGAAGAATTTGAAGCAACAGAACCAATTTCTTCCATCCATTGATACTCATTGCCTTCCAATGTGAAGCAAGGTTCATTGGTTAAGCTAATTCTCAAGTCATTCAGAATTGGTGCTCCAAGTTCATTTGCACAGGTAAATTCCTTGAATTATACCAAATCGAATTATTGTTATAAACTTACTTAAAAAAAATATATACGATTAAAATTAACCAACATACCCTTAAGCGATATGGCTGGCATACACTAACACGAGCCAACCCTTGCTTACTAAATAGTAATCTCAGCCAAGATCCCCATGATCTCTTTCCACTTCCGTCAATAACGCGAAAGTCTGTTAAAAGTTCTTTGTCTGGAATAATATCATAGTTTACGGAAATTGGTACAAAGCAGACATCTTCCAAAAGCTTTGAAGAATGCAGTTTTCCTATAATTCCAACAACTTCGCCTGAAATGACACGTGAAGTTTTAAATAATAAAAAGAAAAACTGAAAGCCGGTTGTTACTGCTCACTTACTTCCGATGAGACATGTTGAAATGACACCCGATCGGGAGCGATGAGGCTCAATGAAAAGCATAACGCTGCTACCCTTCTTTAATAATGAAGAGAAGTAAATGGCAAAAGCTTCACCAAGTTCCGGATAACCAAAGGCTAGATTTCTTTCAGATGTACTCCCAGAGTAACAAATTCCACCAAATAACTTGATCAACTTTCTATGAAACAAATGTATCAGGTCAAAAGGCCCACAATTAAGAATATACTTTATGTATTACCTGAACCAGTGTCCCCCTAACATATTATGAGGCGTAATGAATAAGGATGGTTTAATTCCAGAATTCATCAAGGTCCAAGAAATTATGAAAGGATCCCATTTGCTCCGCCATAAAGGAACAAATACTATTGGAAGTCCAGATTTCTGGGCGGCGTCCAACAATTCCACTTCGCCATTAGAAATTAATACAGCATGAAACATCCAGCCAAATAATTTGCCATAAATCCATCCGATCATCCTTATGGTAAATTTTCAATGTTTGCATTGTAATTTTAGAATATTCAATTCAGTTTACTCACCTTAGGTAAAAGTCTAAAACTTTCTGGCGAGGAGGAAAAATAGCAATTAAACGAACAAGTTTTTCCAATAAAGTTTGGTCCGCCGATGGTTTCTGTCATGAAGGGCAAATTTGGCAATAAATACAATACCCAAATGTAAACACCTAAAATGCAAGTTATGTTACCTCTGCGTTAGAATTGGTGATTTGAAGTAAGTTGTAATTAATTTTAGTCGGATCCACCAATTGCACCTCTGTGGACCGTTGAGGCAAAGTACAGTAATGGTAAATATGAGACATTGCACGCATATAAAATGGATAAGATTTATTCATATAATCCACAGTAAACAGGTTTCGAACTCCCAATGTTAAGTGGTAAGGATGGACAATGTTCTGAATAAGGAAACATAAAATACTTATTAAGAACCAATTACAAGCAACCAAGAGAATTAATAATATTAATTTTACCTGTGCATATGTGCCAATAATACATTTTCTGCAGGCAATTTGCATGGGACGACTTAGCTCATTATTAGGGTCATGAAAAGGACGCTCTTTGTAGTAAGCAATGCTTTCCACGTCCAAATCCACCTTAAAGTGAGGGCAATAAATTTAGATATTATGTGATGGCTCAAATAACTGCACCGCTGAACGGTTGAAGTATAATTAATAGACCAACCTGACGTAGGGCAATATCAACACGAGAATTCCTTGGTCCAGTTCTTCCTCTTCTTCTACTAAATAATCCTTGAGCAACTCGTACTACATTACGATTTTCTTCATTGCCATTGCCATTGCCAACGCTATCATTTGACCTGAACTGAGCCTGCTGGGGCTGGTTCTGGTAATTTGCCATTGATTAACCATCAATCGCACCCAACCCACCAACTACAACAGTTGTAGCACAACTCCAACTAACTAATAATCGACTTATTTTAAGAGAAAGGAGCACTTGCGACAGCTTGTCTTGTCCTTGCCAACATTCAAGTTCAAGCAATGTCAGTTTAATGATGCCACTCAACCAACAAAAAAACCATAAAAAAAACCGCTGTCCAAACCCTGAAAGCCTTAAGTTAAGATTCGTATTTGTATAGTTATCTTATAGTTATTGTCGGCTTTTGTTTTTGTTGCTTCTTGCATGTTCAGTGTCCGTCGCCTTCATCCAATTCAAAACCAAAAAAACAAATCCATGCATGCAATGAAACTTGGATAGCGTTTAGCGCTCTAACATACCAAATTTTCATTTATTCCAATAATTTGGCTTCCCTTACAGAAAAAAAAATGCTTCTTTTTTTACGGCAATAGCAAATTGAAGTAGCAGTTAGCATATTCTAAAGTCTAATCAAACCTCTTCTCTTATAGTTGCTTGCATGCCCTCTTATTTTTAAAGCCAAATCGAAGCATTTTACTGTTTTATTAGTACATACAAATTACAAACAAACTATGTTTATATTAACTACGTTTAAAGCCACCGATTACCGACCTAAATAAATCTACTCGACCATGACCATTCGATTCAGATTCAACGGCTAATGCAATGGTTACTTAACCAAACAAACCTTGGTTTAAATTGTAAATAATAAATTATGCTTTAGAAATGTCATGTAAAAGCATATATAAGTGATAAAGGTTCAAAGTTGAATTAAATAAAGCAAAGCAACCTGAACCTCTACTTCTTCCATTTGCAATCCAATGCATTACTATCTTTCTATCTATCATCAACATAATTATTATTAGTTTTATCATAACCAAATCCATTTTATTTATCTCTTCGTTTTATCGATATATCTAAAGAAACTCCCTAGCCAAGAAGTGAAGAAGTCAACGAAATCGCGTTAATTAATGATAATCACAACTTGTGGTCTATTTAAGTGAGTAGAGTAAGTGGAAATTAGAATTACTTGGCGTTCTTTGTCTATTTCTATATAAATACATGCATACATAAATGCTTTTCTACATAGTTTGTAACATAATATTATTATTATTGTTATTATTGTAGTTTGAGAGCAGTAGAAGTAGAATAAAATTAATTTGCATTCAACAAAGGCTGGATAAAGAAGAAGACGTTGGAATTATTTTGCACGGATAATAGAAACACGTAAACGATTTGTTCACACACGCATAATATATACTTACACAGTTCATCAATTCTTTATGGATGAGGCATTGAGGCATTGTGTTATTCTACTCGATATATGCAAATATTTCCTGAAAAGAAGTAATTTTCTGCCAAGTTAATTGAATTACTACATGGCTGACCAACAACATGGCATGCTTTCAGCTCACGTTTCGGTTCTACTCGCTCCACTCTACTAATACAAATACGAACTATAATATTAAAAAAAAGAGTTCTTTTGTTGTTCGTGCAAACAAAACTCACATTCCCATTCCATTTCCTAATTAAGAAAATGACCCTAGAGTAGAAAAATAAAATAACAAAACATATCTTGGAGGTTTAGTTCGGGATAATTTTGCCAGGGCTTAAGGTTGTGTGTATGATCTTTTGATATGTGGTTGTGGTTCCTGGAGTCCAGAACCAGAATAATGTAATGACGCTAATCTCCCATCGAATGTTGTGAATTCTGCTGGAAGAATGAAGTATGAGCTTCTTTATGCCCTATTATATTGGGTTTGGATTTTGGAGTAGAATAGCTTGTTCCTTTTCCCTTTATACCCATTTTTCATTATTTGAAGAATTGAATAATTTACGTAACGTAACTGTAAGGCTATAGACAAGACTTCCATTGGCGAACCGGGAGGGACCTCCAGTCAGTTTCTAGGAACACAGAGGTTGGTATTACTTTCACTCAAAATTTCCATTTTCACCCTATACTGCTCTTCTTTTCTCCAAAAAACATTCATGTAATGGCTTAGACTAGTAGTACTTGTTCACTGGGATTTCTCGATCTAGAGATCCTTTGTATGCCTTCTTACTCTAGCTAGCTAACAGGTGAAAAGAAAGTGCATTAGAGGGAAGAGTGAAGTGAAAGTAGAAGTAGAAAGGAAGAGAAACTTTTTCAAAAGTATAAAGTTACTTTAAAAGACGGACGGGCTTTCTTTTGTACATATTATATCAAATATATTATTAGAATATTTTAATACCAAAGTATCCTTACACACTTAGACCTAATGAAAATATTTAATAATTAGAATTTAAGCCTTCACCATAAGTTGTCTTTAGAATGATGAGTATTAGTGGTGAAAATATCAAGCAGCAGGGTGATACGTTGAATAGTGAAACTAGTACTAGCAATCCAGTAATTGCTCCTTCAACATCAATTACTGTTTCTACTCCCTCGAGCAGTATAGTTTTAAAATCCTGTCCTCCCTATTTGACTCGCACTCCTTCAGAATCTCATTCAATTTCCTTATCAAACCAGCATTTACTTTACTATCTTCATCATAAGAAGAACTCAAGGAAAAAACGAATTTCTGCCCCAGTGTTTAGAACAGTTAACACACCAGCTAATACCCCAAACATTAGTAATATCAGTAATTCACGTAATATGATAATACTTAGAAGTCGAAAGTCTTGGCCCGTCGAAGAGTTGAGAGTAAAAAGGTAAGTCTTGATGTTTCTCAACAATTAATTTGCACTATAACTTTAAGAGTTTGCTCAAGGTGTGAAATGTGAATTCAAGATTTCATGCAAGCCCACATTTAAATTAAGCAAACTCTTATTAGTACCTAAATATTTTTAGCATTGGTTTCACTTTGCTGATGCATTTCTCATGTCATACAATTGTTTCCAATTTACAATATTTACATTCATTTAATAAATTCGTTAAACTGTTGGACAAGTAGGTTGTTTTCTTTGAGGTTGCTAGAAACGGTGTAATACGCCAAATGCTAAAGTGGAAATGTTTAGGGGACAAGTTTGAACATTTTAAATATTTAAAATTGTGCATCTGAGAAAAAATGATTGAGAAAGTAACGCTTAAACTTATCTTTAGTAAAGTGTATATTTAGAGAGAAAAACCAAATCCTTTGGAATATTGCCATAAAACCTATAAATTCTTTATTCATACTATAAAAAGTACTTAGAAAGAATTCTGTCTATTTTTAAAATTCCATATTAAACTGAAGTAATATAAAAAATAGTTTCTCAATAAAGTGTTAAGGTCTTTTGGTCCAATACTACAAAAAAATGTATGGTTAAACTTTCCGAGAAGTTGGTAAAATAAGTTTTTTTTTATTCTGAAGTTCAAGTGGAAGAGTTTTTTGCAATAATCAAAAACAGTAAAAATATCTTTTGGCCGACTGAATTAAGTTTATACTTACGCAAGTAAAATGGAGGAATCCAGTTGTGGGAGTGATAATATTAAAGTTATACTTATTACTAAATCCCAATCCTTTAACTTAAGTCCATCACAATCGACACCAGAGTTAATCAATAGTAAAGGTAGTACGAATTCAGCAATTTCAATAAATAGAAGTCGAAGTAGCTGCTCCGGCAGTAGCTCTATGAGCAATAAACTAATGCAGCGTAGATTATTACAACGTAATGCAAATCCCGGTGGTAATCAATGGATTACAGTTAATCGAAGTCAGTCCTTAAGGCTACAGTGTATTCGTAATGAGTCTGCTCCTACTTTACAAAACCGGTAATAAAATAATTCATTTCTAGTTATTCGCACAAGTATAGTGTGAAATGCGTATC
Source organism: Xenylla mediterranea (assembly GCA_034700645.1). Taxonomy (NCBI): domain Eukaryota; kingdom Metazoa; phylum Arthropoda; class Collembola; order Poduromorpha; family Hypogastruridae; genus Xenylla; species Xenylla mediterranea. The sequence continues at coordinate 6,684 of JAQGCY010000158.1, read as the reverse complement.
ATTTTTTCCTATACATTAACATAAAATAATGGAAATTTTTAATGAAATTCATTGTTTTTGTTTTTGTTTTTGTTTTCCATGAATTTAGTTTCGACATTGTTGATTCAACGCTCGGGACTAATGTGGGAGCAGTTGCAGCCGTGGAGTCATCAGTAGAATCATTAACATCGGACTCGACATCGAATAGAATTTCGCCAACAAATCCTGCAAATATTTACTACCCACAAACTTCTAAATCATCACACTCTCGTCGCCGTGAATCATTTTTATACAAAATTCCTGATCTATCCCATTCATCTGAAGAACGAGATGATGAAGTAAAAGTTGGAGAAAGTGCAAAAACAATTGGAGAAGAAAAAGAATCAGATTCTGAGGATGAGAGAAGAAAATCAAAAACAACCATATCAATAAAGTGAGTAGTCCTTTGTTTCCCAAATCTGTAATCTTTAGATTCTTAGAGAATTGAATTGGCCAAAGATTGTAAATCCACGTTTGGTTTGGACTTAGAGTGATATATTAAGGATTAAGAGACAAAGACATAAAGGTTGCATGTAACAAGGATTTGTCACTGTGCTAAGCTTTCCAATCCATGGTTTATATTATAGAACAGAAATGATTCCTAACAAACAACTCACGTGAAGTTCAGTAGTTGGAACTAACATTAGTACATCACAAATTATCCATCCTTCCTTACATCCTATCTATCTACCTTTGTAAATATATCCCGAAGATAACCGAAGAATTTTTTTAAAGGGATTATACCAGAATGTAATATGTAATGGAAGCATGGTAGCTAGCTGGTGTAGGTTGAGATTACTTGTAGGCATCAACTAGATCTAGAATAGACCTATCCACCTACCTATCCTCGGTTCTCAGGCAAGAGGGTTTCAATCGAAATTGTGAGAGTAACAAACTCTGATCCCAGTAGAATTGAAATCCGATGAATTGAGTTCTAATGCTTTCCAAACAAAACTTTTTTTTAGAGTTGAACAAAACATTGAACAAGGTCGCGTGAGATCTAGAAATGAAATGTACGCTGCTGTAGCTGTAACTGTGCTGCTACCACCGCTTAAGCTACTGGTGTACTATTACTCCATTCCAGTATTCCAGTTCTGATATTACATAGTATACTAAAAAATTGAATACTTATACGTCTGTCTGCTCGTGATACGATACGAAACGATACCTAATAATACTAGAACTAGAAACTAGACGAAGTAAAAATACAAATATTATACAATTCTTTCTATTCATTTCTAATGTAAGCGAATAACGAAATACAACGAAGAAAGGTTCTATTTATTTTTTTCTTTTTACTATTACACAAATATACAATTATACAATTACAAAAACTTAAATCAAGCTATTCCAAACAGTTTTAGACTTATTAGACACTAAGTAGGAAAAAAAAATTGAATTAATAAATAAATAAATAGATACAAAACACACTACACATTAAGCTAGGTAACAAACAAACAAACATCAACGGAATAATTTAAGATATGGAATACTAAGTAGCTTAACGTTATACAAAGTATATATAAAGTTTTATTATTAGTATTAGTAAAAAGATTACAATTCACAATCACAATAGGTCTTCTTGAAGTTTTTGGAGATATACCTAAATACCTAATACCTAATACGACTTTAAAGGGATTTTATTTTATTTTATACTTTACTTTTGCTAAAAAGATTGATAAATTCAACAAGAATAAGAACTCGTCCTTCTTATTTTTTCTTATATAATCAGATAGAATATACTTTCTGTACTTATAAAATGACGTAAATGCATCAAATAAGGAAAAGATTATATTTAGTAAGGAATCAAACATATAAGGAGAAACTAGAATCTTAAAGACATCAGTGATCTTAACCTTAACCACTAGTATATTTTTATATATAAGTGGAATATAAGTACCTAATTAAAGGCGACAAAGACAAAGCTCTCTTCTCATTATTATCTGCAAACCTGTAATAATCTATGCATTATTCGCGTTATATATATGTGAAAAAGAAAAAATGTCATCATATACCAATTATAATAATCAGAGTGAAACAGTGAATCGATTTCCTCGTACTCTTTCTACATCGGTCCTACGTGTTAAAACTCTAAGCAATCAATATTACAACTATAGACAAAATAGTAATTATAGTTCTTGCAAATTTTGGGAAAAATTGGCACAGTTTGATGAAGATGAAACTGAAGATGAGAGTGAACCAGCAAGTGAAGGAATAACTGTAAATCGTAAATCAAGGAAGAAAAAATCCTATAAATTTAAGTTAGTTTAACATTTATACTTCATATTGATTTATGTAGCGTTATTATTATGCGTTTTAATTTATTTTATTTATTTGGAATTTGTTTTGGCTGATGTGATCTTATAAATTTTATCGTTGCATAATAAAATGATTTCTTTGTATTTTGTGATTTCAGAAAAGAAGATGGGTCTGATAATGCAGGGTCAAAAGAGAGTGATACATTGTCGCTTAAGCTTTCCCCTAGTGGGGTTCCAGTTACCCCCGTAGTAGTAGCCCCCCCTACAACTCCATGTCAACAACAGCAGCACAGTACTGGGGAGTTCATTGTAACTCCCTTTGCACAAATATTGGCTAGCCTAAGAAATATTAGATACAACTATATTATGATTACGGAGAAATTATCACCAGGCGTAAGTGGACATTCTGCTCCAGAACCACTTCCTGAATCTGCTGATATTAGTGATGCAGAGCTAATTACTTCAACGCTTGAAGAGTTCGATTGGTGCTTAGAGCAACTAGAAAGTTTACAAACACATCGGAGTGTTAGTGATATGGCAAGCAGCAAGGTAATATTTCACGAAGTCTGTTTTTTAAGAAAAAAAATCATAATAAAAAACATTCCAGTATATTAACCTTTTATTAGATAGACCATAAACCTCATTATACCTTTCAACAACTATAAAATAACAATAACAATTGCATTTGTTTCAAGCAGACTTTAAACGATTGGTTTTCTATTATATCTACTGTTTAAATACAGTTTAAATGTCCAATACAAATTACTTGGCACCCTATCAATACGGAAGGATATTTGAATGAAAAAGTTTTCACATACTATGAAAATGTATCTGATGATCTGTTCAGTTACGGTTAAATGTTTATGTTTCCGATTTTTGTTGTTCCCATTTTCACTTTCCGACACATGCATGACACAGATTTTTGTATTCATTCGTCCTAAGAACTTCATCTTTTGCTTACTTAAGATCCCAGTTTTGAGGTTTTATTGTTTCAAGAAACTTTGATTTTCGATATTTTTGTGGTTGTAGTAGTAATAGCCTTAAAGCAATTGAGAGCGTGAACATGTTTAGTAACCGAGAACCACTGATACATAAGAGAACTTCCGATTTACAAAGTTATAATACCAATACAGTATTTAATATGATGCATTTAATTTCAAATAAGTTTAATAAAATTAAAAATGGTCTGAGAGGAGTAAGTAAAGGTGGCAGAGAAAATTTTGCTTAATAGACAATTTAATTTTTGATTTTGCTCCACAGTTTAAGAAGTTGCTAAACAAGGAGCTGAATTCTAAATTTAATAACGCTTCGGATAAAAATTCTAAAGATGGTAAAAATGGAAACCAAATCAGTCAGTTCTTGTTAACTACTTACTTAGGTAAGGAGGGTTTTATAGTTGGCAAACAAATTTTTTTAAACCGTACATTTTTATATTGTATAAAATATGATAGATAAGGATCAAGAAGTCGATGACACAAATTACGACGAAGACGACAATAATCAAGAAAACGCAACAAAGAGCAATAACAGTAATGCAGAAACTGGAGGTGCTCCTTCTGATGTTACTCCTACCCCAGCATCCGGATCGTCTTCTAAGTCTCCTTCGGTAGCATCATTTGCTGCTGCCACGGTTTCATCCTCTGTTGTACCAATAGTATCACCCAATGATCGACCTCAGCTTATGTCTACAATACCTGGAATTAAACAGATTAGCCCCATTGGAACGACTGATGTATCACCTTCAAGTTCATTACTCAAATACGGAGTTGAAATTAAGGATGAAAAGAGTGAAAATGCAATGAATGAGGTATCATTGGATGCAATTATTACGGCGATTCATGTTCGATATTTTCTTGTAACATTTGTCGTTAATATTATTTCAAGGTGCTATCAAATCTTCATACTTGGGGCAACTTAAATATTTTTACGCTTAACGAACTAAGTAATGGCAGACCCTTGACAGTTTTGATGTTTAAGATATTTGAGGTACAAAATCTAAATTGTATTTATTGCAAGTTTTCAAAAGTAAGGAAATCCGTTTGCATATTCCCATTTTGGACATTTCTAGGATCTCTGTACCACAAGCCCAAATTTTGGCATACTTTTACCACCTAAAAATATTCTTCTTAACTATTTTACCTCCTTGGAATCTCATTACCACTCACCCGACTTGGTACCTTATCATAACTCCCTTCATGCGGCTGATGTAGTCCAATCAACATATTTCCTACTTAACTCTCCAGCTTTAAAGAACGTATTTACAAACTTGGAAATGTTTGCTGCGCTTTTTGCTGCAGCTATACACGACGCAGATCATCCTGGAGTCACGAACAACTACCTTATCAACACCGGTATGGAAATTTAATGTCCTCTTCAAGAAGGAAATGTACTTCATCATAATTTATGTTTTCTAGCTTCTGACCTTTCCCTCATGTATAATGATTCATCGATTTTGGAAAACCATCATCTTGCTGTGGGCTTTAAGCTACTTTTCACCACACCAAATTCAGATATATTCGCGAATCTATCAAAAAAACAACGCTCTACACTTCGTAAACTTACCATTGATATTGTTTTAGCTACAGATATGAGCAAGCACATGAAGCTTTTAGGAGATTTGAAGACAATGGTTGAATCAAAGAAAGTTATGGGTGGTGGAATTGTGATCGCATTGGAGAAGTATGAGGAGAGGAGCAAGGTAAATTATTTTAAGAACTTAATTTTATCGTGAAATCATTTGGCTGTTTTAACAGTTTTAAAAGTGAAAACGTTATTTCAAGTATTTGAACTAGTTGGATAGAACTAAATGTCCTCATTTCTTACATTGTTCACTGTTTAAACTGAATATCATATGTCTGCCAGGAGTGAATGAATTGACCGGAAAATTTTGTTTCTTATTTGACTGACATGAAACTTGATATGTATCAGATTTGCCATGCATTTAATATAATTTGTATTTATCTCTGCTTTTATAAAGGTACTCCAAAATCTGGTTCACTGCTCAGATTTGTCAAACCCAACCAAACCGCTCCAAATTTACAAGGCATGGACGTCAAGAATTATGGAGGAGTTTTATAGACAAGGTGATAAGGAACGAGAGCTTGGATTGGGAGCAATCAGTCCCATGTGTGACCGCATAAGTATGTATAGTATTAGCATTTCCGCGAGGATAATCTTATGGAAGTTAGAATAATATTATTTATTCCATATTTCTATTATTTCAGGAGACTGTAGAGTTGAACGGGTTCAGGTGCTAAATTAAGAAACATTTCAAACCTACTTCAGATAAAGGTTTTCAGTATTTAACTTATATTTTTCATGGCAATTTAGGTTGGATTCATTGACTACATCGTACATCCGCTTTGGGAAACATGGTCAGATTTAGTTTATCCAGACTGCTCGGAAATATTGGATACCTTAGAGGAAAATCGAAATTATTATATAAGGAAGGAAGAAGAAGGTCAAGAATCACCCCCAATTCTTGAGAATGAAAATGATTCTAACCAAGTTAAATTCAAGTTGACTTTGGACGCAGAAGAAGAAGAGCAATCAAAACATGCCGTTGGTGGCATTTGACATGAGGAGTCGGGGGAGAGGAATGTGGGCAGCAAAGCTGATGATGGTGCTGGATCAACAAAAGAAAGTATAAGCAAAAGAGGAAGTACAGTTCCGAAGAAACAGGGTAACCAAGACAGCCCGAAAGCAGCAAGTAAAGTTTGCCCTCAAATTATTCAAAGTTCTCCTTCTCCCCTGGACGTAGGATCTTGTAACCATGATATTAGAAAAATTCTAGTCACTAATGCCACAAGTAGTACTCAAGCACAGCCTGACCAAAAACCTGAAACACAATCTAACACTAATCAACCTGAATCTCAACCTAATCTTAATAGTTGCCTTAATATTAAAGTCAATCCATCATCTCCTTCAACTTCACGCTCGCCAAACATTTATAGGCGGCTAGTTAACAGATTTAGAAACATTTTAGGAAGCAAGAAGTGAAGCAGAAAAGCATTTACCCTTAATTTATTTTGAGATTTGAATTGTATTTTAAGAAAGGCTGATTTTAACCGATACTTTTGATTTTATGTCGATCTTATTTTTTAAGTAAATTACCTAATACTAATTAAATGAAAAAAATAAATTACAACATTAATTTCCACAATTCCATTTACCTTTTATTTATTGTTTAAATATAATAATTTTCTAGCGTAACGTCCTTGTAAGTAAAACCGTTGGCATCATTCAAAGTTTGAATTTGCACAAATCGCTCTGAAAATCAAATATGTTGAGTAAAGTAAGAATGATGTTGGATTACAAGGCTTTAAAGTGGCATTGGTTTTTAACAAAAATATTATGCTTAGCTTACGTGAGGATTACTATTTTCTCCATGAATTACATGCTAGAGGTA